>BGPR01004591.1:33321-108960 GCA_013235015.1 Araneus ventricosus | reverse complement strand
AGTCGTGCAATAATGATATCCTCTCTTCTATTTTTGAGCCAAGGAGTAAGAGTTAACATGGTGGGAATATCGCCAATAGATTCTTGATATTTGCTATTTTGAAAGGAATGATTCGTTTTTTGAAGAGAAATTGTCTGAAAATGAGAAATTATATCTTTAGAAGCAATCCACTCTATTAATGGGTGGGACTCCGTGACCGTTTTTGCGAGTAAATCCGCCTTTTCATTCCAATGGATTAATGAATGCCCTGGGGTCCACACCAAACAAATTTTTTGATTAAAATTTTTCCTAACAAAAATTTTGCCAGCTAATCTGTGAATGACCTTTGGAGATTTGATTGTAAGGCATTTTAAAGCTTGAAGAACTGAATAGCTGTCTGTCAACAATAATAAGTTTTTATCTGTGACTGAAAGTTCATCAAGGGCTTGACAAATTGCCAAGGCTTCCGCCGTAAAGATGGAATTGATGGGGTGGATTCTATATACAAAAGATTGCAGGTTAGAGATACCCGCGATAGAAGTGAAAGAATGTGATTTGGATGCGTCCGTAGCAATGATATAATAGTCATAAAATTCTTTCGATACAACTTCTTCAAAGAGGTCCTTGATCAGGAAAACAGGATGAGCTTTATTTTAGAAACTAAAATCTGAAAGGTGAATTTCACAAACATTATTTCGAGAGAATAGGGTATCAGGAAAGGCAATAATATGATCTGTAGAAGTGTCCAGATCCGCAAACAAATTAGCCATCAATACTTCATCTTTTTTAATTAATTTGATGCTTGGTCTACAATTTTGATCATAAATGCGAGATTGAGTTCCGTTGGCAAGTTGCCTGATAAATAATTGCGCCGCTAACCTCTCAATTTTTTTCTGACAGCACTTCCTGACCCGCGATTTTCATTAGCACGATATTTGGGGTCCATTTAGGCAGCCCGAGAGCTACTCTGAGAGCCATAGTTTGTATTGAATTGCATGCTTTATATTGAGTTTCAGAAAATTTGTTTGTAAGTGAGCAACTGTAATAAAAAAGACTACAAATACTATTGTTTACTATGTTTATAAGATCCTTTGTTCTGGGGACATAATTTTTGTAAGCAATAGATTTTAAAGCGTTAATTTTAATGAGGGCTTTAGATCGAATATTTTTTAATATAACTCCATTTTGGTTAATTTTGGAAAAATTGATACCTAAATATTTGATAGTTTGTGTCCAAGGGAGAGGAAAACCTGCATATGTAATTCGGGGAAAAGACTGCAATTTCTTTTTTGATAGGTCAGCTATAAAGCATTTTTCAGGACTGATATCGAATTTCCAGTAATTACACCATTTATAAACATTTTCCATCGTATTCTGCAGTTTATTTGAAATATAATCTAAAGACGTTTGAGCACAAAAGATGAAAATGTCGTCATCAAAAATTGAATATTCCACACCTACATCAAGCGTTTCAAAAAAATCCGAGAGAAAACATACGAAAAGAATTGGCGAAACCACACTGCCTTGAGGTAAACCTTTCTGAACATTTTTAGTCTTAGAAAGAGAATTTCTCCAACGAACTTGAATAGTTCGATTTTGCAGAAGGCTCTGCAGGACCTTAATTAATAATGTTTCCTTTAATACCAAGCCTAAGGCACTTTAAAATAAGACCATCTATGTAGACAGAATCGTATGCACTTTTAATATCTAGACTAATTCCAAGAAAGAATTTCTTATGACTATGGCTTCAGTGATGGCTGTGTGTATTTTGTATACTGCAAGTTGATTGTCTCTGAGGGGGAGGAAGCCGTTCACAGAAAGAGGGACTTTTTTCCCGATCAATAAATGATGGGTTATACGCTGAATCAAGATTCTTTCAAAAAATTTTGAAAAAACAGAGGTAAGGGCAATTGGTCTGTACGAATTAATTTTTGATTTGTCTTTATTCGGTTTTGGAACTGGAACGATAATCGAATGCTTCCATTCCTCTGGGATATAAGAGGTAGAAAAAACTTCCTGAAAAAATGATGTAATGCTAGTTAAATCTATAATACTTAGTTTTTTAAACCAATTCGCTGAAATGCCATCCGCACCTGGAGTTGAATTTCGTGTTTTTTGAATAGCTTGCCTTACTTCCTGAAGGTGGATAGGAATATTAAGGTAACAATTACAGTCTCCACAATAGTCTAAAGGAATTGGCTCATGCTTCATGCTACTGTCGGAAAAAAAATCGACAAAAAGATTGCTTTGCTGAGTTGAGTTTGAAATATAATGATTGTTACGTAGTATAAGGTTTGAAATGTTTAATTCTTGGTTTGAATGACTGTAAACCTTATTAAGCATAGAATAAAACATACGTGGATTTCTGGTTATGTTACAAATTTTATCCCAATAATTCCGACTAGCCTTTTTGATATGAAAACGAAGTTTTGCTGCATATTTTTTATGTTTTATCCAGTCTGATTCTGAAATGAAACGAAGGGCTCTTTTGCGAAAAAGGATTTTAAGTTTTTGAAAATTATGACAAGATAAATTCCACCAGGGAGGGTAATTATTAGCCGGCAAAGTGATTATTTTTGTGTTATCCCTGATCACTTCCGAGATTTTGCGTGTCAGTACATTAAGATTAGTTTCTGCAGTTAAAACATTTGCAGATTGACTCATAGTCCGATTCCAATCAATTGTTTTCATTTTCTTAGAAATGTATTCCAGTTTCGACCATGTGATAATGACTGGACAGTGATCGATTTCAAAATTTGAATCTGAAACATAGCAATCAACACCATGGGAAATGGATGCAGAGCAAATTGAGAGATCGAGTAGCGAAGCTGATCCAGTATGAGTAGCATAGGTAGTATTCGAAGAGTTGAGGAGAACAAAACTGGAATTTTGCAACCATTCAACGAAATCATTACTTAACGGAGAAGATTTGTCTGATCCCCATAGAGGGTGATGAGGATTAAAATCACCAAAAATGAAGACAGGAACTGAAACGGAATCAAAAAATAGTTTTGCGCTTTCTATATTGAAACCTTGAGGAGCATATAAGTTAATAATGATAAAATTTAAGCCTTTATAAAAAATCTCAACTGCAAGAATTATGTGAGAAGTTGGAATGATTCTCCCGGATGCGGTTTTTGGAATTCCAGTAATCAACCCCCCTCCAGGCCGATCTTGCCTGTCCAAATAAAATAAAGTTTTAGATGAACAAAAGAAGTGATCTTCATGCTTGAAAAAAGTTTCTTGAAAAATCCAGAATTCTGAAAAAGAAAAAGGAGGAACTTTGAGCCAGATTTTTTTTATTCTTAAGACCTCTACAATTCCACTGAACAAAAGTAATTTCAGAAAAAACAAAAACCTTAAACAACAAAAACAAACCCAAACGAAGGGGAAGGAAAGAACTTGAACACACACGAAGAACAAGAAAAGAAAAAAAACCCAAATGTCCTAACCAATAGCACCCGCATCCGCATCCAATTGCATTGGGATACCAGAATCTTTGCGAAGTTTATCGACCGCTTTTTTCTTTCTAGATGGAGAGATAGTTTCACCACTAAGCTTATTAATAGCAGTGAAGTTTTGCAAACGAGATTCCACTAATCTTTCAAACATTTCAACAAGCATATTAGCTTGCTGTTCCATCTTTGCATTAATTGTCTGGATGACCGACTCGATCTTTTCGTTCATTTTAAGAAGCATAGTCTCCATTTTTCCGTTAATTTGTCCTTCAATATCATTGATAGGTGCATTTGCTTTGACAGCTGAAGCGTAATTAACTTTCGCAGATTGATAGTAGATGCGTCTGGCCTCAGCAGTTGTGAGATGATTTCTACATTTTAGTTCCATTATGTTCTGTTCCTTAATATAAAGAGGGCAGCCCTTCGATGTGGCCGAATGGTCCCCTTGACAATTTATGCATTTTTGTGGAACTTGACAAATTCCCGAATGAATTGCACCACATGCATGGCAAACTGGTGTCTTTTCGCAAACCCTTGAGGGATGCATGAAACTGTAACATTTTGTACACTGACGTGGCCTGTCAATAAAGGATTGCATTCTTTGATTTGTGAACCATATCTTCATATACCCATGCAAGCGAGTTCCAAGCATGGTAACCAGAGCAGGTGATGTTTACCGGGTATTGTTTTGTTTTACAAAACGCCTTATTTCAACAATCTCAATTTCATTGTTTTTGGTTAATTCTGCCGCAACCTTAGGCAACGATACTGTAGCGGGAATATCATAAAAAAGAAAACGGGAAGTAATGTTTTCCCATATTACATTTGTAGAAACTGGAATGTTTACAACTTTTTCCAAATTGAGTAACTGTGCGGCACACACTGGATCCTGCGTTGTAAGAATAATTTTGCCCTGTCGAGTAAATTTCCTATTTTGTATGCTAGTGTGACGATTAATCTTATCTTTAATGAAGGATTGAAGAGTGAAAGGGTTCAATTGTGGAAATCTAGAGTTCGGATCCGCATTTGATATCAAAATATTAATATCTTCATATTCACTTTTTCCAAGACGTAAGACAAGTTCATTAGTGGATTTACCACTCTTGAAAAATTTTTCAGAAGGAGAGGTCTGCATAATGGCGTAAAGGCTTTGCAAGTTCACAGAAAAACAGTCATCATAATCATCCACACACACAGTAACCTTTGTGTGGCTCAGCTTTGAACAAGAGAAACGAAATAGTAGAAAAAAGAAAAGGACAGGTCTCACCTGACTTCTATGAACAATGAAAGAAACAGTCGAAAACATAAAAATAAAGAAACGAAGCAATTAACTTTCTTGCTTCAAAAATGTAAACAATCCGCAAATACACAACGCCCACCAACCGGACACCTCAACTCCTTATATTCGCCTAGTAGTACTAAAGCTGTCAAAATATTTACATTGATTATTCGCCGGTACTCTTGCTAATTTGCCTCAAGCGGTTATATAAAGGAAAACAATTGTTACAAAATTGTGTTTAAAACTAATTTCGAAAATTTTATTGAAATTAAAGACAAAAATTGCACGGAAATTTGTGAAGTGTTTCACTTTTTTAAAAAAAATAATAAATTGTACGTTAATTTATAGCAGATGCAAAGAGCTTTGTGATTGCTGTAAAGGATTTGATGCTTACTTCGTTCCTAATTTCTAATGAGCCGTTTAATTCACAAAAGAGTGCGCCCACTGATAAATAAATTACAATTTCAATTTTTTCAAGCATGGAATTTTATATTATTTTTCAAATCAACCCTAAAATATAATACAATAATTTAAAAATATCAAAAGGTATTTCAAAAATGTATTAATTTTCAAATTTATTTGTTGTGTACTATTAAAAAAACTGATTACATCTTCTTAGAAATAAAGATTTCAAACTTTAGACAAATTTTCATTGAAATGTGTCTGCATTTGGTGCCACTGTATCAAAGATTTTAAAAATCAAATATAATCTTCCTACAAGACTCCTACTGTCATAAAATTAAAATAAACTTTTAACTTTTTCCAACATATATTGCAAAAAATGCTTAAAATTCTTTGCAAAATTATACGATTTTAATAAACTTTTTTGTGATTTTGAATAAAAATTGCATGCAAGAAATATAAAAAAAATTATGATTGAATATTTATTATGGAGGTTTATTTTAACAGAAGTCCTTGTGTATGATAAAGTGTATGCATTAATGGGCTAGTTTTAGGTACTATTAAAAAAACCATATTGATGTGTTCCTTAACTTTTTTTTAAAACTAACCGACTTCGGCGACCAGCTTGTTCCCGGGAATATAATTTCAATTGAATCTTGCATTATTTTATATCTACGGTTCCCTTAACAACATGATTTTAAACTTCAGATTGTGGTAGATATTTAATCCATGTTCTTTTAGTGACCTTGCACCTATTTTGTTCTTTGTCTACATGAACGTCCTTAATGTAATCAAGTAACTGTCCGTGGCAAGTAACATCTAATTGCACGTTGTCGGCACCAACTTCACTTTCTTATTCCTCATGCAAAATATGCATTTGATTTCAACCTTAAATGGCGCGCCAAATTTTAAGTCCATCCACATGTTACCTGAATTAAAATATGCTGATAAAAAGAATTAAAATACAACAACAATAATCATTCAGCTCAAGGGATGTATTTTCAAATATGCTTACTGTCTTTGACGACTTTGTTTACTGATTTCACACAAATAAATTGATGAAATAAAAAAGAAAGTAAAATCCAGTAGGATGTTATCTTAGCTTCCCACGGTAGAAGAGAAACACACAATTAAATATTTGTTTGAACAAAGAAAATTGTTTGAATTTCAATACAACAAGGAAAAACATTGTTGTCAATTATGTCGAAAAATATTTTCTAGAATTTATTAAAATTAGAGAAAAAAAATTGTACGGCAACTTAATAGATATCGTTAATAAGATGATTTTTTTAGATTTTCAGATGGTGTAAAAATACTTTTTGTACTATAATATTGTCACTAGAATCGTCAGGTGAGTGTATGGTGAAAATAGTCCAACAAGCAGCATAATGGAGAACGACGACGCTTCATTAGCGAATAGCCCGGAAACACGAAGCACAAGATACAGGAAAAACAGCACTTGCACAAACAGACAGCAAATCCCTAATAATAGCAGTAACAGCACTATCAATACTGCTCAACCTCTATCAGCTTTCTTGCTCGAACTGCCGATAAAACTCCACAGAGAGATTCCAAAGGCATTCGCACTCTAATGACGTTAGCACTCCAAAGACGATCATTCATCCCTCATTCGAGCACGCAGGTATTTATAATCTTCCCGACAGGCCGTGATGTCACATGGAATCAGTTAGAACAGGGGTGCGGAACCTTATGCCTTAAGGCCGCATATGGCCGCATTCTTATGATGCCTTTTTAGTTAATTACAATTTGCATTGAAATAATATACTTCTCTGTGATATAATAATAATTACAGAAGAATAACCCTTAAAATTCTGCTTGTGCGGCTTTTTGCCCACCTGTTGACATTTAATGAGGCCTTGTACAAAAAGGTTCCCCATCCCCTGATCTAGAACATTCTGTATATCTTCGCCCCTAATATAGATAGGAATAAAATTCGAGCATTTTCGTCATCCTGCAAGGTCAGGGGTCATTGACTGGCACTTACCCGGCATTTTATAAAACCCCTGTAAATGTCTCTTTCCAACCATAAGACTAGCATTACGGGAAAGGGACATTACAGGTTCGTAACACTGCTCTCCTCTTTGAAGACTGACGTCGCGGCAGTCTCATTACATACATATACAATCAGTAGCCTGGAATGGAACTAGCCCATTAGTGTGAATGTCTTTTGGCGATCTCTGAACTCTGTGGACAACATCGTTCAGTTTCTTGACAGTAGTATAAGGTTCTTCCCAGTTCTGTGGCAACTTAGGGCTCAGACCTCTCCGTCGCTTCGGGTTATACATCCAGACTTGATCACGCTTCTTGAAATGGTAATCTGTTCCTCTGGAGTTGAAACGAGTCTTCATTCGTTCCCTGGACAGTTTAATTCGCTCCCTGACAGACGTCTGTACGCTTTCCAAACGTGCCTCTGAATTATTCGTGTTTTCATTCGGCGAAGAAGGCGCACGAGCCGGTCGTCTAAAGAGGATGTCACAGGGGAATCTCGGTGTTCGATGAGAAAGCTTCTCTGCTGGAGTCCATCCAGTCACTGACTTTCCCTGTTCTGTTTTGTGTCCTTTTCTGGCTCAACAAGCTTGGCATTCAATGCACCATTTTTCGACGTCGCTCGGCACGAAGTCGGCCTCAATAAAATATCTCCAGGGTTTTATTTAAAGTTTTTATGACTTCTTGTATTCTGCTCTTCGGGAGAATTAGTTGCCATCAACAAGAGCTTCCATAATCACTCTCCCACTTACGATAAAGGACACCATCCTCAAGATGTAAGGAGTCCCAAAGAGCCTAGTATCATTTTGTTGTATTTTGCCCTGCATTTTGTCGCCAAATTGTCACCAAGTTTGTCGCCACGGCCGGGGTCATTGGCTCACACTTCCCCGGCATTTAATAAAACCTCTGTAAATGTTTCTTTCCAACCATATGACTAACATTACGGGAAAGCGACACTGCAGGTTCGTAACAATATTTTCGGATGATATCAAGGAAAAACACCAAAATTTCGCTTAATTTTTTAAACGATTAAAATTCTAAATAAAATTATATGAAAACGGATCCGAGATGCATATTCTCACCCTCCAAAGTATGTTTGTGCCAAATTTTGTAGTTCTAGATTTAGTGGTCTACATTGTAGAGTGCAAACACACACATATTCTTTTTTATTAGTAGTAGAGATAAATCTTAATATTTGAGTAGAAATATTTATTAATTTTATTTTACAATGAGAGGTACCTCTTTTTCTGAAACCGCGTTAAAAACAACTTTTTGATTATTCAGATGGTTCATTAAGTACAATTTCTGATTGCTTTTTCTTAATCTTCGGAAGAAAGAAAAAATATCGCATTGAATATCGTTTTATTCATGGATATTTTTAACCATATAATTGTCTCTCTTAATACCCGTTAAATCATCTGCTCCTTCAATTTGCAAAATGGAACTAACTCAATACTCGATTTTTGTTTAATTCTTGGCTTTACTATTAATACCTATAGAGAATCTATTAAAATTTAGTTATCGGACCACATTTGTTACAGAAAATATTCTAAACTAGCCGCCTTCGGCGACCAGCTTGTTTGCCGGGAATATAATTTCAATTGACTCTGGCATCATTTTACAGTCATTGTTTTCTTAACAACGTAATTTAAAAGTTCAAATTGTGGTGCATATTTAACCTATGTTCTTTTACTGGCCTTGCACCTATGCGGTTCATTGTTTACATAAATGTCCCTAATTTTTAAAAGGTTCAATAAATGCTATGGATTTTTTTATGAGGAAACACTTTAATTGCGGATATTTACAGAAATTTTGAAACCGTATATTTACATCAAACGATGGAACAGTAAATCCGAATTGAATTAATCCAAGTGGAGTTGAGCTGTAGCTAGTATGACTCAAATACTAATGGAGTCAAATAACTGACCATGTCACATAACATCTAACTGCACGTTGCCGGCGCCATCTTTACTTTCTTATTCCTCTTGCAAAATATGCATACTTGCAGCTCTTTCATATAAATGCTAAAAAAAGTTTTGAATTGTTTTTTTCTGACAAATTTTTATCATAATTCGCTAACATGTGCCTCTATAGAAATCTAAGAAATTCTATTCTAAAGTAATTATTCCATTTCGAAAATATTTACGAATCAATAACATAGTTCCAATAGGTCAAAAATTGATAAAAATGAACTTAATTTAAGTGAAATATGTCAAGTTTCATTAACATTGCATCACCAAATAGTGCAGCAGTGTAACACTTGTTATGTCATCAAATCAACAGTTGAACTTGTTCTTCTCTGATTCTAATTTGTATGACTAATCGATTGAAAGAAAGTTTTCGAGATATATGCTCATAAAAATTTGCTTTATCTCAATTTTTCTTAATAAATTATGATATGAATCAGTTCGTTAAAGTCATCATCACCCTATCACTGCTATTTTTATTGATTTGTCAAATGTCTTTTCCCTCCCCTCTTCATTAAATTGCTGTACTCTTGTCGTTGCTAGGAAATAGACCGTGGAAAAAACAGCCGATCACCAGTTGCATGTAGAAGGTTTAGAAGCCATTTATTGATTATTTAGTAAGGTTCTTTGAGCATGAAAAAACCCCTCTTATTGCGAAAAAGGAATTGATCCTGTCTGGATATTGCGTGTCTGAATTTGACATGTCAATTACTGCATGAAAAAATGTTGCTTTGATATAAAATGGCGCTTATAAAAGGATTTTTTTCCCTTCATTCAATTCATAAGTGCATCTTCGACAGCTGGAAAATTGTGCAACATTTGAGCTGCAAAAACATTTTTTTTTCATTTGTCAATAATTTTCATATTTTTTATACACACGGTGTCCAATCTAACTGTAGCCAATTTCCGAACTGTTAATGATAGGCGTCTAATTCCAATGGAAAAATGGTTTAAATGATGTAACGAGTCATATCTTATATTATTTGAATCAATAAATGTACAACTGAAAAAATTACGAAATCTAAACCTTTTTATTTTTCTATTCTATTACCTCAATAGTTTCTAACTATTGAGGTAAAATTCACTAAATAATTGTTTAATGTACAATTTTTCAATTTTTCATATTTTAATGTTCATTTGTTTGCAAATTAAGCACAAAACACAGGTAGTACCTTAACTTTTCAAGGCCAGTACACTTATCGCTAAACAAAAGTTAAAATACACTGCATATTTAGTGAAAATTGAATACAGTTTTCTCACATGTTCTGCATGTGGCTCAGAATTGCGTTTATAGCTTATAGCTCATTCGCGTTTAGCTCAGAGTTGCGTATAACATACAGTCAAACCATATACTTTTTATTTTATTAATCAATGAGCTAAACATATTTCAACTAAAAAATTCAGTTATTATTGAAAACTATTCCATCTATCCAAGAAAATAATTTTTCTTGAATTATGGAAGAGTTTGGAAAGCCTCCAAGAAAATTATATTCAGATCATCGTCTATAATAAAATAAGCTTTACAAGAAGGTCTAAGAAATCATAAGTGTTCTTGAGAGAAATATCTATTTTTCCTCCTTTAAAAGGAAAGAGAAAACTTAAAAGGAAATCCGACTCTTTCCATGACATCAATAACCCACTCGTTTGAAAAATGTTTCTAAATAGCGTAACAAATCATTTATTGACATATTTATGAGTTTTATGCAGAATTAATTAATGGAAAATAAATTCATAAGTAATATATTTGTTCAAATTCAGCAAACGATTCATTTTTATTGCTGTCAAACTTTTAACCGTACCACAGGAATCGATCCATGTCATATCACAACTACATAACAAACACAACTGCGTAGGTCATCATCTATCTAACTGTATATTGTTGAAATATTCCTTCATTCAAAATATCATTGAAAATCGTCCGGTGAGAGTATGCTGAAAACAATCCAACAAGCGGGATAATGGAGAACGACGCTTTTTTGACGAATATTCAGTAAAACACGAAGCACGAGAAACAAGAAAAACAGCTCTTGTACAAATTAGCAGCACAAACAGACCGCAAATCACTAATAATAAAAGTAACAGCACTTTCAGTACTGCTCGGCAACTATCAGCTTACCAGCTCGTACTGCGGACAAAACTCCAAAGAAATTCAAAGACGTTCAAACACATTCCAAAGACGTTCGGTATTTATACCCTTTCCGACAGGATGGGCGCCGCATAGAAATATCTCCAAGATTCCCCATAACTCCTTTCCTAATAGAGATAGAGCGATAATTCTAGTATTTTCGATTACCTTCATTTTGTCGCTAAATGGTCGCCAAGTTTGTCATCAAGTTCGGGGAGATTGGTTAAGACCCAATAAGCGTCCGATAAAACCTCTGTGAATGTCCCTTTCCAACCATAAGACTAATATCGCTAGGAAGCGCCATTACAGGTTCGTAACAATGTTGTCTTATACCCGTCACATTCTTCTCCCCCTTGCTATATGCGCTATGGAATTAAAAAATATAGTGGCACGGCACACTTGAAGTGTGTCACGTGACATGAATTTAGTCCATTAAAGAATGGATCGACGAAACTTAAACTTCTATAGCGAGAGATATCAGAAGAAAAAAACTGCGATTATAATCAGAAAGAATTGATAAAGAAAGATGAAAAAGTATAAAAATGAAAGGATAGGTCTCAGGAGCATGTGAGTATCAGTTAATTTTGCTGTGGCTGTATTAGCTATCAGCAAATGCGAGAGGGAAGATACTTAAAGCAGGAATACAAATTTCTGCTAGAGTTTGCGCATTAACGTGGTAAGGTAATAGTTGTATGTTACGTTATTAATATACGCTTTAGTTATCTTTTCTACGTATCTGCAAAGTAATTCAAATATATGAAATAATTAAAAAATACAGAAAACATTATCAAAAAGAGTTGACAGAACATCATTAAAATTATGACTACAACTACAACAACAAGGACAACTAAATTTATTCTGTTTGCTGTGAGTACCTCTTAAATAAAATGAAAATAAATGGGTGACCGTTACTATGGAAAATTCGCTTTAATTCTGTGCTGATTTGGTTTAAAATGTTTTTTTTCACTTGACTCACTAAATTAAGCAATAAATGATAAAGGAGATACTTTGGTTCTGCAGCCGTCTCCTTTTCATGTGTTAGTATTTTATTACGACAAATTTCGTGCAGTAATTGTGGAGATATACTTCTCTTGTGCTGCTTTGTTCATGTTTTCGCTTTCTAATCGCCCTGCCTCCTGTTTGTATCCAAAGTCATAAAACGCATTAAATTTCACACAGAAAATACATAAACTCCATTTACTGACAGTTCCATAACGGTTGGGATAAACAAGGTATTCAGCAATAACTACATTAGCGTGTTAAATGAAGTTACTTAGCTGCAGTTTTTATTACACAAGCCAAGTTTATTAGTTCAAGGATTACCAAACAAATATCTCATCAGTACATCCTACAAATGAAGTTCGCTTCTGCTAAACCATAACAGGTTCGTAAATCTTCTCGAATAATTGCCACATTTTATGGTTCTCAGCCTAGTCTAAGTTTTAAGATACGTAACTATATTAGACATAATTTTTGGTGAAAAATTCATCCTTTCGTACAGCGTATAGGGAGTTTTGTCATAAGGCTTTCTTTTTTTTTTAAATTTCTCTCAAAAGTGCAACAAGCTAGACTTGGTGTTAGGTCTTTAATAAAAATTGTAGATTAGTATTAACTTTTGGACCAAATCCATCAAATTGTAATCCGTGTGCATGTGAACATCATAACTCGGAAACACAACAAACTCGATAAATGAAATTTGTTATGTGGTCATGTTACAAAAATTGTAGCTCTATATCAAATTAAGGACCCAATCGGTCAACGGAAAGAGGTCTAAAATCCATACTCTTATTTTCTTCTTTATACTACGAAGCTAAACACAAAACGCGTCTATGGGTTAAGTATACAAAATAGTCGAGGGGAGAAGACAGCAGTAACAGCTGGTTTCATTTACTAATTTTCCTAAATTTTGTACTGAATGCAAAGAAATCTCTAATAAATGAAAGTTTAATGAATTTTATATATGTTACGGTTAATGTGATTAATCGGTTATTATAAAAACCAGTCAAAGCGATGAATTGATTTATCACATTGACCGGTTATTATTATTTCTGGTAAAAGTGATAAATAATTTATCACAGTGATCTGTTATTATTCATAATAACCGATCACATTACCCGTAACATATATAATGTTCTCTGATAGAAATTTAAACTTCTATATCGAAAATCGCATTATTTTAAGAAAAACTTAAAGGTAATATAGTGGTCCTCTTAGGGTCCTTCTGTTTTAGGTTTTTGATTGATTGATAAAAATTAAATTAAAATTCAATAAGTATTATTTAATTTGATTTGTTAAGTAAATGCCCCGTTTTAATGCCATATCTAACGGACTTCATAACTCTTGAACCTTTTTTAGATGATCGGGGCAATACTTGAACCTGCACCTAATTTTCTTACGTTCTCCTTCACACCAACATTAGGGCGTTTAACACATGACGGCAAATTTAACAGGCTCTAGGTCCTTTATACCGTGGATTTTCGGTGGAATCATGTCCCGAAACAGAGATTTGAA
The DNA here is from genome assembly GCA_013235015.1 of Araneus ventricosus. Lineage (NCBI taxonomy): Eukaryota > Metazoa > Arthropoda > Arachnida > Araneae > Araneidae > Araneus > Araneus ventricosus. The sequence goes on along the minus strand of BGPR01004591.1, from coordinate 95,232 downwards.
AACACGCTACCGATGACCGAAAACTATTATTGTCATATTGCGTAGTCTAAAAGTACGTTTAACTTTAGTTTTATATAAAGAAAAAAATTAATTTCCCTTTTCTAAATCTTATTGTAAAAGAAAAGTTAGAATTTAAAATCCAGAAGTATGAATTCATTTTATACAAAAATTTTCTCATGATTATTTAGAACTTTACAATTATTTTTAGCAAGAAAAAAAGAAAATTCATAGTAATCATTTTTTTATAAATATCATCATGTAAAATTTCTCTTTGCTGTTCTGAAAATTATCTGAATTTTTAAAATTACTTTTATCAAAATTTCTCTGTTATTCAAAATTTTTATTCAGATTTAATGTACAGATTATTTCATAATAATAAAACAGAAGAAAAATTCCAGATGCTGCTGCTGATGTAAATTCCCAAGACCAGCAGAGTTTCTACTGCAGCCTAACTCTCAACAGACAGGGATAATAGGGAGAAAACATAATTGCTGAACGAACGGTCGAAAAGAAGAAAAGAGACGAAAGCAGAAAAAGATAAAAACAAAATTTGTCGTAACTGCCATGCAACAGGAAGAACATAAATGCTGAAAGAAAGAAATGCTTTTAGAATTACAAAAGAACTTGAAAAGAATGCTACAGTCGAAAACAAAATGACCGCATTCTAACATTTATGAGAAAATTTTCTGGCTCATTTCGCCGAGTTTGTTAGTAAATAATATATTTACTAAGGAAAATGAAACATTCTCTACTTCCTTTAAATTACATTTCCGAGTTGAATTATCTTCACAGTATTATGGGAAAGAAAACATTTGTCCTAAGTAATGGCAATTATGTTTCAAATATGCTACAAGCTGCCCTTAATAGACAATATAATTAATTATCTGTTTTTCTATATATATATCCTAAATTATTCTTTATTAAATGCTGTGTCCATCACTGACTGTTATGTTTTCCGACTGAAATAACTTATTATTTCCTCTTCGTACTTTACAGAGTTTAATAAATTTTTAATTTATTTTATAAAAGTTATTTATCTATATATATAAAAATGAATGTTTGTGTGTGTTAATATGTACAATGGGTTGCCAATTTAATGTGGACACTTTAAATTAAAATTTTCATATTTTTTCGAATATCTCCCGAAAATTTACATGGATTTTCTTAGAATTTCGAACATGTAAATATTAGGCTTGAATTCACATTTTACAGTGAAGATTTGGTCACAAGAGCATTTAGGGGACCCACCAAAAAGTGATGAAGACAAAAAAATACCGACTCATCCCGTTTCAAAGAAAGCTTATAACGTGATGAAACTTTCATCAATGGTTATGTTTGATGTGCATAATATTTGCATGCAATTTCGTAAATTTTCATAAATATTCGGGAAGATATAAAGGTTTTCTTTAAAAAAATCCCAAATTTTTCCTCATGTTTTTTGCTTATAGCATGTAGAGTTCTCAATTGAATTGTACGAAACTTACAGAATACTTGCCAATATGTAAAATAAGCATTGTATTAAAATTTTAATTTTAAAAAATTGAATATTTCGGGATATATGAGCATTTGTAGTAAATAATTTTTTACTGCTCATGTGCGAAATGTAGCGCAAATTATTTTTCATAACTTCTGAGCCAAATTTTTATTTTTCCATATAGGGCAACTTATATAAATATTCCAGTTCAATACCATTAGTATTCAGAAAGATATCGGCATTCCAACTTCGTGAATTTCGGTACACTCTAAGGCTTAATGCACAAACTGATATTTTTTTAAGATTGAATCTTTGAACAGTAATATTGAATTTTATGAAAGTTGAATATCCTAAATACTCATGTATAATTATAAAATCAATACATAATTTAAATTACAGTTCGACGATTACTATTAATACATTACACGTCAAACATAACCATTGATGAAAGTTTCATCACGTTATAAGCTTTCTTTGAAACGGGATGAGTCGGTATTTTTTTGTCTTCATCACTAATCCCCTAAATGTTCTCGTGACAAATCTTTACTGTAAAATGTGTCTTCAAACCTAATATTTACATGTTGGAAATTATAAGAAAATTCATGCAGATTTTCGGGAGATATTCGAAAAAATATGAAACTTTTGAAGTGTCCACATTAAATTGGCAACCTACTGTATGTGTCTTTTATACAAATCCACAGTTTTTGTCCGATGATAATGAAATTTGGCACATACATGACCTTCAAGACAAGAGGAAGGTCACTGTCAAATTTTCAAAGTGCAGAAATTAATTAAATTAAAGTTAATTAAAAATTAAGCAAGATTTGGGTGTTTCTCTGTGATATCTTTCGAAACGATCATCTCACAAGAATGATTTAAAATTTAAAAAATTACCTTTTTAATGATACCACTTTAATTGTGGTACGATTTTCTCCCTGATTTTAGCAATTTTTAAAAATATTTTTGAAAAAAGATTTGCAACTTTTCATTGTTTTAATGAAATTCCGAGTTTCTCATAGCTTTGTAGTGATGCCATCACTGCGAGATTTTATGCTCCATGTTATTCATTTAGCGAGACGAAATTTATGTTTCACATAAATCACTGTCGCACGGGATTATATATTATATTTCCATGCTTTAGCTTATGGACGAGTTTTCTGGTTTGTTTACTTACATCACAAAATCCGTGACTTTATCTGCTGGGCTTTTGGACTTCCGCTTTGAAGATTCCATTGACTTAGCATTATACCGGAATATCGTAGTCCCAGAACTTAAATGTAAATAAACAAATCAGAACACTCGTCCATTATTTTTTGCACTGTTATTATTATTATTTTTTATTGTATAAAGATTTTTTGACAGCGTGCTTGATCTTTTAAATATTTTTAATTTTTAAAAAAATATTCTACCGTTTGTGTTACTGCTTCCTGGCATGTTTTCTAGCGCGTCTCCGCAATTTCATCGAATATTTTAATCACATTACCTTTCCCTTTGCTAAAGCTATGGTTAACAAAGTTAGCTCTCTTAGATGCATTAACTCCAAAACAGATTTTCACTTGCCCGTAGTTAGATGCTTTATACTTTTTAAAATTTGTTTCTCAACTCAATCTCCTTGAATGCCTTGAATATTTTTCCATCTTATATGTATTGTATTGTGAAATATGTTATTACACGAACAACAAATTGATACTTTTTATAATGTGATAACGTACAATTGCTATGTTTTTAATTACAGATTTATGCTCCATTATAATTTCGCAATTATTTTAATTCGGATTTCTTTTCTTTTACACATTTTGGAGCAGAGCAAATGAAAAGAAACTTTTTTTTTAATTCTCACAAAATTAATTATTTGGAAAATTCTGATAGTTATTTTTAAATGATATTTTAATTAAATTTAAAAAACACGGCACTGTCGCAAAATTTGAATTTTTTCAAGTGATAATTCGCCATATTTGGCATTAGATTTAAAACGGATAAGACCTTATGGTTGGATAAAGTTTTGTGAAATTGGCGGCGGGGCTGTACCATGTTTAAAGCCTAACCGATATTTTTTAAATATTTTTCTTGATACTCTTTCGGAAATTCAGTTTCGTTTTCAAGCTATTTCGTTTGGGTTTTTCAAAGCATCATATTATTCTTTCATCCAATATGTATAATGAGGTAGATATTTTCCAAATTTTCCTCACCTGTTTATTTTTTAATGTTCAATTTCGTCATGAGCAGATATTCAGCTCAAAATACTTGATATTAAAATGATTTATTTCGGAAGATGGCATAGAAAAAGTAGGGGAAATGCGGGGACATTGATACAATTTTTTTTGGAAAGCTAAAAAATGATTTTCTCAACGGTAATAATTAGAACTAATACACTAAATTTATACACTTGTTAATCTAATATAGGATTTCAGTCGAGTTTTGGTCATAAATGACATAATAAAATATTTATTATACTTTTTTTCTAAAAATGGATTTGTATCAATCTGCCCCACACTAGGGGTACATTGATACACACGGAATATCGAAAATAATGATGGTTAATAGGTCTGGGATAAAAACAGAATTTGTTTTATAAATAAACTTTCTATTCCAAATCAAGTTTTAAAAGTTTAACAAAGTAACAAACTTTTATTTTAATCAAAATTCAACATATTTAATGAGACTGGAAAATTGAAACAATAATGCCTCAGAAAATAATTTATCCCTACAAATAATAAAGGAGAATGTGTGTGTAAAAATACTTTGAAGGGAGGGAATGTGAGCCTCGAAGCCGTTTTGGGAAATTTTAATTAATTAAAAATTACGGGAAATTTTCGCGTTCTTCCTTGATGACTTACGAAAATAATATAGCACAAAAATAATTTTCACACCATCTGAAAATACAAAAAATTGTCTTTTCGATGATATTAATTAAGTTTCCGTACATTTTTTTCCAATTTTAATAAATTCATAAAAAATATTTTAAACTTAATTTACAACAATACTTTTCATTTTTTCAATGAAATTCAACCCGTTTTCAGTGTTTAAATAAATACTTAATTGCGTGTTTCTACTAGATAGTTCATTTTTATGTTTTTTTCCATTTCTGAAGACGCTTTTGCAAAGTAGTTGCTGTTAAGGCGCATTGATGCACACAGAAGATGCGTATTGTTACAGTCATGGAAAGTCGCTTCCCAGCAGTGCAGGTCTTATGGTTGGGAAGAGGGTTTTACAAGGTGAAGCATGGAGTGACCTCAGCGACTCTCGTGGCACGCATGACCTTGGCGTCAAACTTGGCGACCATTTTGGCGACTTGGCGACAAATTTGGCGACCTTGGCGACAAATAGATTATTCTCGAAAATGCAACCCTTTTCTCGATATTTCTATTAGGGGCCAAGATCTAGGATTTTCATGAAAATTCTATGTGACGTCACGGCCTAACGGGGAGAGTATATAAGACCGCGTTTGGACCACAACAGTGTCTTTGAACGACTGGTTACTGTGAAGCGTAAACGTCTTCGGAGTTCTATCTGCTGTGTGAGCTAATCAGCTGGTGAGCTGAGCTGTTATTATCGAGACCAGTTATTTGCTGACTGTTTGTGCTGTTAGATATCAAAGCGCTGAACTGTCATTACCTGTGAATTGTTGTCTATTTACATTGGTAATCTGTGCAAGGACTATTGTTTCCTGTACCTGTGCTACGTGTTTTCCTGTATATTTGTAAATAAACCTTCATTCTCCATTATCCTGCGTGTTGGACTGTTTACACCGTACACCCACGGTAAGATTTTGTGCATCAGTATCAATGAGCCCGGAGTGAACTACTATATCAATCTGCCCCAAGAGACTTTTTTACTTAAACGCAAACAGGTCACGCTTTACTGGTCACTCAAAATCAACGCTAAAAAACCTCAAAACTTAATATAGTTCAGAAAAATAAATGTTTTTTCCTAGCTTTGGAGTAAATTCCCTTGCAGGAAAACGTAATTAGTTAAAGAAATCACACAACACGTACTTAGAGTAAAATTTAATTAGACTAGAAGATTAGCGGTTTGATTTATTTGTAAATTAACTTTTGACTTAACACGGCCAAAAAATACACCGTGTGCTAAGGGTTACAGTGGCATATATATGAGGGGATGTGAATATCTTGAGCCATGCTAATCATCAAAATTTATGGACTGTATCAATGATCCCGCGTATCAATCTACCCCAACTCCCCCTAAATCATTTTCACATAAATTTCAACTTTCATTAAATTTATATTTTTCGGTTTCATCCAACAGCATAAGAGAAATTTTGAATAATTATGCATCCCGCATTAATACTTTAAGAACCCCGGAAAGCCAATATTCGAAACGAACAAGCTGGTCGCCAAGGGCGGCTTGTTTACATATAAATTTCAAAAAATATTCTACCTTTATCTTCAGTAAATGTTGTTGAAGAATCCGCAATAATTAAGTCAGTAATTCATCTAGATTTATATATCTAATTTATCGCCAAAAAGGAAAATAAAGAAAAAACTCCAGGTAAAACGACACAACGACTACACTTATGTTTAACTCACTATTTCGCTGGAAATAATTACGAAATTTTAATTTTTTATCGTCAGCAAATTTTATATTTAGGAAAATCCACTAAAGAAATAGTTAAATTTTTTATCGTCTGCAAATTTTATATTTAGAAAAATCCACTAAAGAAATTATTAAATTTTTTATCGTCTGCAATCTGTACAAATCCAGTTCTAATATATCGTAATCTATTAATATATAATTTTTAAAAAAAGTAAACAAAGCAGGCTATCCAAATTAAAGAAAAGGCAAGACTTCTATCATAAAAATATTTTTATTTGTTAAATTACTCATATTCTGTAAACTAATTAAACTTGAATTTGTTTACCTTTAGAAACAAATATTTTATTGTGAAAGCCGACTCCAAAATTAATTCGATTTCTATTCTGATTTTTATTACTAATAAAACAATCTATATGAAATAATTTTGGAAATTAATGGTGCCCATTTATGTTGTCGTGTGATACACAACATGCGAAACAAGGCCGGTTTAATCGATTGCAGCAATTACTCCCAATTGGGCCCTGCACCTAAGGACCTTCGTGCCAGAATGCTAACATTTTTTTTTTAATTTTCTCTACATGAAGTATACACAGGAAAAAAATATTTTAATCGTCAAAAATTCGACCTCCAAATTGTGATAAAACGTTTAGACGTCCCTGAATCCGAAAAATCATTTTTGTAATCATGTTGGTCTGCCTGTCTGTGGATGTCATAACTCAAAAACAAAACGATGCTAGACGATGAAATTTGGCACAGGGTTATAACACCAAACTCGTAGATTTTCGTCAAATTTTGGCCGAAATCGATCGGCGGGAAGACTAACGGTCTGTCCGTCCGTATGCATATTGTTACCAATCTGTAAATACCTCCTTCCTGCTATGTTAGTATTATGGTTGGAAAGAAAAGGCATTCGTATTGGATGGAAGATAGAAGCTAATGACCCCGACCTTTGGATTTGATTCTTCATTTCTTCTTGACTTTGTTCTATTCTGTTCTCCATTATCCAGTTTGTTGGATTGCTTACACCTTACACCCACAGGACGAGTTTCGTAACACTGGTGTCAGGAAAGGGGTTTGCAGTGTAAGGTGAACACGAGATATCAAGCGAAAATGGTTGGCAACACCGATCTGTTGCTCTATTAGCCGACTTAAAGATATCTATGGAAAAAGGGCAAGAAGAAATGAAGGATCAATTTCGAACTGGAGAAGATAAAAATAAAAAAATACAGAAGGGAGACAAAATACTGTGAACACTTTAGGAATTGCACATTTTTTCGAGTATCTCCAGGAAGGCTGGATGGATTTTCCTTGAACTCCCATCATGTAAAAAAGAAGGCTAGTTTGGGTTATTTATGTTATTTCAATCAATATAAAGACGTAAAGGACACCTGAGATGCTCAAGTCTGTTCAAATTATTTTTATTTTTAAAATTACTTGTTAATTTGATTTAATTATAAATTTTAATACCAAACATTTTGTAATTCGATACAAGAGACAGACACATCGTTGTGTACGAGTTAAAATTTCTTACCTATAAAAAATTTTTAACACAAAATCTTTGGCAAATTATGATGAAATGAGCTTCTGAATAACGCATTTAGTGGCTATTTCCCATTTCTTTGAAATACTGAGTTTGTTAAAATGTTTCTTGATAAATTTCATTAAATCACAAATTGTGGCGACTGAAAAATCATTCCACTATCTAGTTTCGAAGATTTGAAGTTTTTAGGTTAGGGCTTCTTAAAGTACGAGTCGCGGCCCAATTTGGGAATATAAATTTTAGGTTATGAAACTTTTCACAAAGTGAAATTCGCCTTATTTTTGAATATTTTCAAAGAAAAAGTGTTAAGATAGGAGTCATGTTTGAAACATTCCACACAACTTTATCAAACAACCGAATTATTTTTTTCTTCCATTTCTGAAGAAATGAAACTTGATTTACTGGCCTTATTTTCCATTTGAATATATAATAGGGGGAGGTACGAAAACTTTTTTCAGCTAAAAACGATGACGCAGAAAATATTTTGGACCAAAAAGAGGTCTCTAATGGGAAAAGTTTTGGAAACCCTGTTCCAATTCTTTAAATTTTCCAATTGTTTTCAAAAAAAGTATCTTCACCAAATATACGATAAACTCGCCAACTACAGCAACCCTTTCTTCTCCGTTCGCATATGCTGTAAGATTGTGTTCCATCGTTTCCCGGTGTCCGCAGGCAGTTAGTTCCCAGTCAGCCTAATGACTCGCTGCTTGCTCTGTCATCTGTCTTGACACTTGATACCTCCACAACTGAACTCTGAACTCACTGAAAACGGCAAAATATGCTCTCATCCCCAGCAGATAAGAATCGTCAGCTCATCGATTTCCGACGAAGATCGATAGCGCACTGAGAAGGATCCCATGGCGGTGACTTTCACCTTGAAGTTTGTGGATGAAAATTTTGGATTCGCGATGACAGGTGATTGGATTGCTTTCTTTCTTCGTTCCGGTTTTGTATCTCTTTCCGACCAGCTCTGGAAAAGAAGCGTTGTTAAACTGCGGTATTGTTAAAAGTATCGGCCTGAGTCGAAAACTTTTTTAAGTGCGAAATGAGGCTTAATAAGACAAAATAAGGTTTTCATCTGAAGCTTTTAACCTGGAAAAAACCTTGTTAAGAGAAATATAAACGTTGATTAAATATTAACACATTTATTCGATGTCTTCATGTACTGCATTATGCATTTAATTATTACTTTTATTTGTTAAAGGGATAAAAAATGCCGCTTTTTAATATTTTTATTATAATATGCTTTGCTAAATATTTCCTCCCATTCCATTAAAATCAAAATTAAACCTATCGATTTTTTCATGTGTTTCGAAGAAAACATTGACGTCATTTAATAGACACTTGGTAATTTACTTTTTTTAAATTAAATATCTTAGAATAACATAATGGCATCACAATTCCTTGTCGTCGTTGAACATTTTATATTTTCATTCTGTATTTGATTTATTATATTCACAATAGATAATCAGTTCTTTAAAGGTTTTCGCACGATACTTTTGGGCGTAAAATTCAAGAAATTTTGAGCAAGTTTAGAAAGAAACGAGAAATTCTTTTTAACCTGACAATAATTGAAATATCTGCATCTTCTACACATTCCGTATTTATCCTTTTGTCCTATTCCTTATTGGGCGCTTTTTTCCACCTTTTATCTTCGTGTTAACACATTAAATCTGATTTTTAAAAAATAACTCGATGAGTTCTTAGAAAAGAAAGAGCATGCGTTTCCTATTAGTATAAAGGAATGAAAATTAGAATTAATTCTATAAAATTTATTTTCAGACCAACAAGTTTAAAAATTATGCATTCATAAAATTCGAAGTGGTGGCGCTGCGCTAATGTCAGATATAATAAGTTTGCGGATGAAAAATTTGATTTTGTTATGAGAAATGATTGGATTGCTTTATTATTATTCTTTAGCCCCCGGCTTTATATCTCTACAGTTCTCTCGTTATTAACCAGTGGTTGGCTTTCCTACTTAAAACTTAAGAAGTGTTGTTGGGGAACGAACTTGATATTTAAAACAGGGTTTCTTAAACTAATTGAAAATTCTCAAGTAGAACGGTGAACATGCAGTAGAGTCCCGGTAATCCGGACTAGATGGGACCGGAAAATTCCTCGGATTCCCATCTATGAAAGAAATTTGAGTTTCTTTCATAGATTTTAGTTTTAGAAATTTTAGTTTCTTAGTTGCTGAAAAGAAGTCGAGAGTGGAAAAATATTTAGAAGCACTGGTTTGAAGGATGTTAGTCTTTATCCGAAATCTTTTAAAACGCAGAGTAAGTTTCAGACTTGGATTTTTCATCTTGCGATTGCGGGAAACATTTGTCATTAGAAAAAAGGAATATGAACTAAACGTTAGATTAACAAATTTATTTTATGCTTTAACCATTTTATCGTCATGCATATGCGTCATACGTGTATCAAATTATCATATTTTTAAAATTATCAGCTGAACTTAAGTCATTCATTTTCTGTGTAATTCGATATTAAAAATATATGGAATCCTTAACCCAAGTGTTCCGTCGACTCTTTGCTGATTCAGACATTCTCGGAACAGTAGGTGTCATCTAATTTAATACCAGAGGAAACAAAACAGTTAAGGGTTTGATTTGATGCATTGTGTTTTATTTGTTACCAGTTTGTTTTTATTTATAAAATTGGGAGGAAAAATTGTGGAAAATTTCATAATACTTTATAACTTTTATTCACTTTATAACACTTTGATGAATATTTATTTGCTTCGTTTCCATTTATGTTTGCCAATATTTTAGCTTTTAAGTGTACTTTAAAAAGTGACAGCATTCTGGCAGCCGTTTGATAACTTTATAAGCATAAGTTGCGGAATGACAACGCATTATTCTTTTAAAAAGTGTTTTTGTAAGCGTGCATGAAATATCATCTTACGCAGTGTGATGAAAGGAAAACAGACGCGCTCCTACAGCATTCCCTAGGTACATGTTTAGTTGCAAAAGAAAATGAAAAGTGCTAGTTTTGTATAATGCGTTTGTGTCTTATCAAAATTAAAGATTCTTAAAATAGTGAGTTTGAATGTTCTTTTATTCTAATTATTTAAAAAAATGCTCAAAATGATTAGAATCTTTGGATCCAGCAGTAAGGGAAGAATGATCCACACATACACACACAAAATACTTGTTAAAAAGAAAAGTAATTTTTTGTTACTCCGTAATTTTCATTGCGTTGCTTAGATTGCCTGCGAGAAATAATAATCATTTTCGAAAAAAAATTTACTGTTTTTAAAGAAGTGTGTACTTTGTTTTCGTAACAAGAAAATTTGATTCGTGGATTTTCACTTGGTCCAAAATCTGAGGTTGAATTAAACACAATCTGGATTCTTAATTCTCCGAATTTTAGCATAATGATTTTCGATGTTCTTCTGAGCATAAAAAGGTTTTTAATTAAAATGTTGACATTTTTCAAAAAGCACTGTAGTGAATTAAATTACTTACCCATCGTGTGTCGGTCTTTTCCTATTCTGATCTCGGTTTGTTTCGTTTTTCTGTTATACATTTGTGCAAGAAGAAATCTGAAAGAAAATTGAGCTATGCACGAAACTGTTGTAAGCAAAATGCAGCTATGCCTGAATTCTGTCTTGATTTCTAAATAAAGTGCACTTTAATAAGGATCTCATTACTCCATACGCTTAACATGAGTTTTTATCAGCAAGGAGTTCGGTTGTAATAAATTGAAATACGCAGTGAAAATAATTTTTGCTGAAAATTTGAAACATTTTTTTTATCGAATACCCTTGAAAAGCATTGACTGCTGCGATGATGATGTTATTCTTCCGGGGCGTAATCTCGTATTGTTGTAGTAATATTGGTTTTCCTGTTATACATTTGTACAAGAAGAAATCTGAAAGAAAATTGAGCGACATACAAAATTTGTTATAGACTTCGATTTAGACGGAGAAATTCATAAATGCAACTTTCTAGAGCTTCCAGTAGTATATGCTCTGTATTCAGCCTCAGTTAAATTTAAAAAAAACGCTAATTCGACACAAACACATTGTGATATGGTCTGAGATGAGCTGCGTTAGTCTAAGGTGTGGTGTTCGAAAAGTATCGAATAAATGGGATTTGTTTAGACACTTATTATTAAATATATATGTGAAAAATGTAGAGTATTTTTTCAAAATTATATAATACCGTATTAGTGAGGTCTCGGCTTCAGGGCCAGGAGGTTCCAGGTTCGAATCCCGATTTCCTTTAAGGTCCACCGTGTATGGATATCTACCGCGTTAAATCTGACAACCGAAGATCAAACATATTCCCGCTGGCGTGGTGCGGAAGTGTGGGTACGTGTAAGTCCCATGAGTAAGAGTGGGGAGTGTCGGCTCAGGTATCGTCCTCATTATCTGACAGCGGTCCAAAATTACGATGACAGTCCCAAAATTGCCTTCGTGTTTCTTTAAAATGGGACGTTAATGTAACTAAACTAAACTAAACTAAAACAAAATTTGGTAAATTATATTTCAAGATACCGAGCTAGTTTTTTAAAATTAAATTTTGGTGTATCACTCTGAAGTAAAGCCATTTGTTGATGAAGTTTTCATTTAAGATTAGACATTTACAGAAAAGGAGGGGGCGCATAACAGTACTTTTTCAAAATTTTAAATAAAAATCATACTAATAGTTTTTTTCTTTTTAAGTTTTCATAGCTTGAAATCTTCTACAAGCAGATTTGGATCTATAGTATGAAATTAGTTGTCACAAATTTTAAAATTGAAATTAGAATTAACTTTTTAGCATTATTGAATTTCCCAGAAAATAAGAACTTATTTAAAATAAGTGATGATGTAAGGAATATAAGAAATTCTCTTTTAAAGAGAGCCCTATTATTTGATACTAGACGCAATTATGATAATACTTAATTTCAATTAAATCTCCTATGCATAACTTGATATCCTCGGCTTCATCAACACAGTATTTTTAAACATACTGATAAACATTTAATCTGTATTATTTTAGTAGCCTTGCATATGTTCTATTTCTTGTGTACATGAGCCTTCCTAAAAGAATCAAGCCACGTGACGTCGCATTTGCATGAAAAACTTAACTGTCCGTGCCATCTATTATCTATTGGTAACATCTAACTGCGCGTTGTCTTACAGGTGCTGTCATTTCATTTTCTTAATGCTCGCTTAAAATGTGCAATTGATTCCAACATCAAAATGGGGCACATTTTACTTGTATTGTTTGAGAACGCCTAACAGCATGTTAGTTGGTTTGAAACATGCAAATAAAAAGATCAAAGAAAGATCAGACACAGTTCCAGAAAACGATGACGTGATTGCAAACACGAATTGAAACAAAATTTAAATTTCTATACCCGATAGAAACAATACATCAGTTGAAAATAAATCCTTCTGCGTCTTTTGGAAAGAAAATTTAATCAAGATCCGGTCTTTATTTCAGGGAAATATTACGGTAATTCTTTAATTCAATCCTGAATATAGTTCGAAACTTTTAATTTGCAAATTCCAAAAGATTAGGCTCTATTGTTTGTAAAAGGTATTCTTAAACTTTTTCCCATTTGCAACTATTTTTCGACTGCTGCTTAAGAAGTAATAAAATAATTAAAAGAAATATTTATTAATCAGATGAAAATTAACAAAAACAATTATTTCGTAAACGTTAATGAAATTATTTGAACCGAGATTGTTTTCTCGACTATTTTTGAGAATAATGAAGACTTCGCATAAAGCATATGGCGCTGAATTTGAGAGAGCGACCCTTGATCTAAGAAACTCTGCTTTATTACTAAACTAGCTGTTACCCGCGACTTCGTGCGCGAAGAATATGCATTATTATTTTTTTTAATTCACGAATGTAAATGTTTTGTTGCATTTTTAAAAGGGAAAGTAAAAGTTCTGACGGTTGATAATACTTAATTAGACGGCTGACAGGACTATACTGTACATGTATGCTGATATAGTTATGTACATTGTTCTATGCTAATACACTTTTGTATATCACGTCATTTGCACAAATGTAGAGGTTGTGTGGGCTGGACACATGTGAACACGCCACATATAGTTAGTTGCCCATGCGAAAAATATGGTTTTTCCAAATGTACGCCTGCCACTTTCAGTGTCTGGCCCTGAGCTTGGCAAATACTATTTCTAAGGGATTTGTTACCTTTTGAACTGAGATGATAAATCCTTCGGTATTATCGGAAGTAATGAAATTAAAACACTCTCTCTCTTCTCCCTATATCAGTCATAACAGTAGCTTTCATGACGTTTGGACCTAGGTGTGTAATTTGTAACCGTGTGCCATTGCGCAGTCTCGGTATATCGAGGTTACGTATTAGTAGTACTGGCACACCGGCATTCAATCTCGGCTTGTCGGAAGGTGCCCTGACAATTATAAGATGTTGAAGAGCTCTACAATATATGATGTTCCTTGTTAATGCCCATTACCGTATCCCCAGATGGATATTCTGTGATATCTCACTGTGAAAGTTAAACAAAACATCGAGAGAATAATTCACTAACGTCATTGGATCACTGTGTAACCGTATTAAAAGCTGCAAATGCTACGACAACAGGAAACCGGAAGTGTAAAGTCTCCTTTGTTGATAACAGTCAAAAAAAGCAATATTTTCTTATATTAACTTTAACACTGGCAAAAGACCTCGCGCGAAACAGTAATTTGACTTGAATTTATTTCTATAAGAATAAAAAGTCTTGTTAGAAATTACGTTACAAAAATATTTTTAAACCTTAATAACAATCAGAGAAAACATTTCATCGCAATGGAATTAATAGCATTCAGAGAATCATTTTCTGGTCTTTAAAATGGCATAAAAATAATTGTTGTCTAATAAATATTTGAGAAGTTATTGGAAAAAAACTTCTAAGCATTAGGCTTAAAAGCGGCTAATTTTCGTTATTTAATTAAATATCTTAAGAACTAATTAACTCTGAAAGTTAAAAATAGCACCTTTGACCACCTAGAAATATGCCCTAGAATGTCGTGTGTAAATTTCATGCCGCTACCGTTCACCGTTTAGGAGGAGTTCTTGTGACAGACAGATATATGTAATTTTCACCTTATTTTATAGATATTCATGAACATAAGCAAAATTTTCAGAAATAAAAGTAAATTAGTTCAAAGTCTAATCGTTGTCTAGCAACGGAGTAGCTATAAATTTGCGTTATTTCAAAATCGTCTGCACGTAAAAAATTATTAAACTTTAAAAAATGAATAAAAATTGAAGGAAAAATGTCACAGATGATTGAAAAATAAAAGAATCTTCATCGAGAATCGCTGAGTCAATGGGTTTTGTTAATTACTTAATTGTTGTCTGTAGTCAAAAATAATTAATTTAACGTGATTTCACCTAGCCTATGTCCGTTCTTGGGTTTCAAGCTACAACTCTGCTAATTTTCATCCAAATCGGTTTTGTAGTTTGGTCGTGAAAGCTTAACAAACAGACAGACAGACTTTCGCATTTATTATATTATTAAGGATTTCCTCCAAGATAGGATTAATTCGAGAAATTCCTTGAAAATTCCCTTGAAATAATTGGAAATTAACTGTATCTAATACATGAGATTAATGCAACATGAGTGCATTTATGTATAGTATAATAGTATGTGTGGTAGTACTATATAGCACGCCTTAATTTCCTAAAATAAAAAGGTCATCTAGTGTTTTTCTTTTTTCTTGTTTTCCGAATGGCCTTTGTCTAAAAAAAGTGCACGTCGGTACTTAGAAGATTGCAACTTTTGACACAGAGAAGCATCTTTTATTCCCCTTTGGTTTGCACGGTTATCCTTAATTTTTCTGTGTCAACAGGTACTTCAAAAAGAAGCGGAAATGTATGTATACTAACAAAGATAGCGAAAAATTGTTGTAAAGATACATGTAATATAAAACTGGTTGGTGGATTTTTCTGTACCTTTTTCTAACTTCTAATCTTTACCTAAACTTACCTGCAATCCGTTCCATTGTTAACTAATGAACTAAACTACACGCGTGCATCGCTGTTGGGTCGTCAGATAGCGTTGTTCGGAAATGCAAGGGTTAGTGAAAATTGTTTTTGGAGAGCCTATGTATAAGATGGATATTTTGAA
The DNA here is from genome assembly GCA_013235015.1 of Araneus ventricosus. Taxonomy (NCBI): domain Eukaryota; kingdom Metazoa; phylum Arthropoda; class Arachnida; order Araneae; family Araneidae; genus Araneus; species Araneus ventricosus. The sequence goes on along the minus strand of BGPR01004591.1, from coordinate 79,560 downwards.
AAGATTTTTGTTCATCAAATAAGAAAACTCTTCTGCCATTGCCAAGAACCAAAACGGTCAGCTATTCTGTAAGAATTGTTTCCCATGGCGTAAATTAATCTTTGAAAGCAAAAACAGCGTTGCATGTAAAGCAAAACAAACATTCATGAATATCTTTAAACTCATTCCATAATACTCCACGCTATATTCACTATATACAGGGTGTCCGATCTAATCGTGGTCTATTAGCTAATTTTTAAACTAGTAGAGATAAACAGTTTCGAGTCGGAAAAAATGCTTTAAATGAGGTGTAAGAAATTATTTGTGTGTGTGTTGTTTGAGTCAATAAATGTACAGTTGAAAAATTACGAAAGCTAAATTTTTATGCCTTTTGTACATATACTGTTAGTCCTATTTAGTTAAATAATCAATTTAATATCTTAAACAAAATAAAAAGCCACTCTGTTGCTCCCAAAGTATTCGAAATTATGAAGCCTTTCATTTCATTATTTTAAGCCATTTCAGATCATTTCAACCGCAGCGCCTTGACGAAGATCTGCCAATCAATGAACTCCTCTTTCTCGAGGCGGCCGTTGATTGGCCTAAAATAATGAAATTCAAGGCTTCATAACTCGATCAGAACTTTTTTTGTTTAAAGTTTTAGTGTGCCAAGATTATTACTAAATATGATTAATAGGATCGGGGGACTGTAGAAAAATTTAGATTGATTCCGAAATTTTTTTAGCAGTACTTTTGTTGAGTCAACCAATATAAAAAAATAATTCTTTACGTCATTCTAAGCATTATTCCATCTGGAAGTATATGCTTAGCAATAACGGTTTAGAAAATAGCTTATAGGACCACGATTGGAGTGAACACCCTGTATCTCCAATTACTACAGTGCACGAAATTCATTGTTTCATGTGGTTGTTATTTTTGTTCCATCAGGCCCAGAGTTGCAATCCACCCCTTAAAACTGTAGATGGCTGTCCGTCAGCTGTACGAGACGGCCTTCGACAGCACGGCCAGCCCAGCGGATGCAGATGAAGACCCAGCAGAAATCATCCTGGAGACCAGCCGGCGTCTGTGCAGCCCGGAGCCCAGCCTCTCCCAGCGTCCATCGCCCGCCTCTTCTCGGTCCAGCACAGACTCGACCCGACGCTCACCTCGCAGTCCAGCGCTGCACCTCAAGAAACTCTTCACACCCTGGGTGTGCGGGAAAGGAACCAAGTAAGACTTCATCATCATATCTAAGGTGTTTGTTTTTCTGTGGTATTTCCACTATTTTTCGAACATCAGCTCAAGAAATCTGCCAGTAGATGAAACACTAGATTTAAGATTGGTATATTTCATACCGAAGAAGCCGGATATGAAATTATGAAAAGCAGAAACTTTAGCTGTTTGAGTAGATTAGACAGGAAGGCAAACCAAGGATGGATAAATGGACAGAGTCAATCATTTATCTCATCTCAATATAGCTACAGACATCTCTCAACGCCGCAAGTAAAAGTAATACACACAATCTTGTAAGTGGTTAAAAATACAGTTAATACAATGATACCAATTACATAACACATCGAGCGCCATCCAATTTGCATAAGATCTCTAGCTCTCAAGAGCTTGAAATTTGAGCCCGATTACAAAGAAGCGTGAGACAGTATTCAGCAGGATTGCATCAAAGATACAGGACAATTCAGAGGTCAGGAGCAACTTTAAAAATCTATAATTCCCAAACGAATGAAGGAAAGAAAATTCTATTTGCACAGAAACGACGGAAATAAAATCTTTTTTTCCCCACGAAACCACGATTTATTGGTAACATAATTTATAATTTAAGCTCTTAACAGTGATGTTCGAGCTCAGTTCGTGCATCGAATTATGACATTTTTACACTTATAATCTAAAATTATGTTATTCATAGACGCTATCATTCGATACAAAAATAACCAGTAATCTATTGAAATCTCAAGTGTTCTATGGGCTCTTAGTTGAATCAATACAACACGGTCCCAAAATAGAATGAGATAATCTAATTAAACGGTACAGAATGCTACATTGTTAAGCACCAAATGATTTTGCAGTTGGCGGAGTGATGCCTTATATAGGATAAGACACTGAGTGGTATAACGACTTGCAAATGTTCAGTATGTTGCCCTCATTTCAAGAGCATATCCGTCTGTTGAGAAGCCACACATCTCTCAGCATTAAACATCATTTCTGATTTTATGACAAAACAATTTTTTTGGCAAAACAAATCTGATTTTATGAGCAAGAGAAATGTTGTTTAATGCTGTGAAAAAGTGTGGTTCTTTCTCTGGCAGACGAGCTTCCGAATGGAGGAGGACGAATTGAACATTTGTAAGTTGTTACTCGAACCAGTGTCTTATTCTATGTGACATATTGTTACGAAGCGGTAAAGTTGTTTCCCTTACATGCTAATCTTATGGTAGAACGAGAATTTTACATAGGTTTTACTGGAAACCGAGCCAATGTATGCCGACCTTGGCGACCATTTTGGCGACAAAATGAAGCTTCTAGAAATTTCGGGAATTGTGGTCCTATCTCTACTTGGAACGGAAATTTAGAGAACCTCCCAGATATTACTATGTGACGTCACATCCTGTCCTAAAAGGTATAAATACCGAGCTACTCAAACCAGAAGTCAGTCGTCTTTGTAGCTATGACAGCAGTGCAATCTGCTGAGCTGATAGACATTGGGCGCTATTGAAAATGCTGTTATTGAGATTTATTAGTGATCTGCTGTCTACGTGTGTTATTAATTTATAAAAGTGCTGATTAGTTTTGTTACCTGTGTTATGTTCTGTTTTCTGAAATAATATTGGAATAAAGAGTCATTATTTTTTTTATTATGCTGCATGTTGGACTACGTTCACGTGCACCCACCGGACGATTTTCGTAACAGTATCGATTCAACAACTACAAAACCAAATGGTGGTTTAAATTATAAATTATGTTACCAATAAATTCTGATTTAATAACAAAAGGCCCTGTTTCTTTTTTATTCTTTCTGCATAGACGGCCTCTTTCTGTCTTCATTCGTTTGTGCTGGCATCACTCTGTGAAACATGACAGTTTTTTAGAAAGAAGATTAAAAAAGTACATTTTGTAACGTTTTGCAATGTAAGAATTTTGACAGCTTAATATATAACTTTTCCCAAATTTGTTTGCAAAATATATTCACGACAATAATTCACACTTATCATCACAGTCGGAATTCACATTTGTGAATATTTTCTATTTTTCCTACGATTATGTTACTGATTGGAAAGAATGTAAATTATATCTCAGTATTTTAATATTTTTTTCCGGTTAATACTCTGTATAAGAGTTGTTCATTTCGTTTCTCATCGTCTATCTTTTTTTCTACAGATCTATAGCTTTTTTGTACCGGGTGGTAGAAAAGTCAGGAAACACTTCAAAATTAATAATACGAAAACGAATGAAGATAAAAAGTGAAGTTTTCATTGGACGAATGTGAAAAAATCCAGAATTTTATGACAAAAATAAAAAAAGAATGTTTGAATGTTTGTTCTATATTTGGCTTATAAGCTTACAACTGCTCAGAGTGCAGTCCGTCATTCTGCATCACAGCTGTCAGACGAGGCACAACACCGTTTACAGCATTAAGCAGCATTTCTTGCGCATAACAGACACATGTTAGCTGATGGCATCTTTCAACTTTGTCAATGATGGTGGTTTGTCGCGGTACACTTTTGACTTTAAGAATCTCCATAACCAAAAGTCGCAAGGTGTAAAATCGGGAGATCTGGGAGGCCATGCGTGTGGAAAGGATCGACTGATAACAAGATCCTCATCAAATGTTGAACGTGGCAGGCATTTCTCCATCTTGCATAAAGGTGTTTGTATACAATGCCTGTCGAGTTGCAGTTACGGAATGATGTTGTTCTATAACAGTGGTTCCCAACCTTTTTCTCTAGCGTACTCCTTGATTAGTCTTTTTTTTATTTTTGAGTAGCCTCTACTGTTATATCTCACCCAACCATCCATTAGCAGAAAGAAGTTCTTATTAATAACGCCAAGGGCTTAGGTTAGCTTAAGAGTCAAACGACTCTAAAGAACTTCATAAAATTTGTAGGATTGATTTTTGGCTTTACATTTTACTCCATTTTTAAAAAACGTATTATTTTAACGTCGAAACAAATGAAAACAGTATTGAAATAATTTTGCATTAACTTATGACAAGAGGTAACAACTACTCAATTATTGGATATATTAATCTTCTTCCTTTTTTCTTATTTCGTGAATAGGCTTGTTGACTCGTACAATTTTCACTTGGATTTTTCAGAGGAACTTGAGGAAACGAAATTCTAGAATATTCTTGTGCTTTCCGCCATTTCCAACGTCACTTTCACGCACCCTTAACTGCTCCTCGCGTGCCCCTAGGGGTACGCGTACTACAGGTTGGGAACCTCTGTTCTATAACAATGCATAGCGCTCACTAGTGACAGAAACTGTTTTTAAACAAGTCCCTGTGACTTCCTCAGGAAAAGATGGACCGATTAAGGAATTAGCGATGGAGCTACATCAGACATCCTTTGGTCAAAGACAAAACTATATCAGGCATTCTTTTTCTTTCTTTCTTTCTTTTTTTTTTTTTTGCTTTCGTCACAAAAATAAAAAAATCCGGCTTCTTTTCCAACTTTTCGATGCAAAACCCGTCTCTTTATCTTTATTCTTTTTCGAATGATCAATTTTAAAAATTTTTTTCCTGACTTTTGGATCATCCGGTATGTATATAGCACTATTTTATATTCCTTTCAAGTTACTTTTTCTGCTAATTTTCAAAAAATGAAACGTGCTCTGGGAATTTCCCTGTACCCATCAATCTGGGATAAAATTCAAAGACCTTGTAGACCTGAATATAGCGGTTATTACATGAAGTGAAACTTCACATTATGAAACGTCGAATGCGGTATAATATCCAACCAGAATTGAATTTAAAACAAAAAGAATTTTAAAAGTTCGAGAAGTCTAGAAAAAAAATCAGTGGCTCTATATCGATTTTTTTTTTAATTTAACAAATTCCGAATCCTTTTCTTGTCAAATTCTTTGTCAGTTTTTAAAAGAATGAAACTATGATCACTTTGGACAGAAACGCCGAATCTCCCATCGAAGCCTGTTTACCACCCAACAATGCTGGCGAGGACAAGTCCAAGACTTTCTCTCCTTCCGTCGAATTCAAGAAGCTGGGCGTCGCGGACGAGGCCAAGAAGAATCTCAATGACTGCCTTCCAGCCAAAACGAGCACGTCTTCCGTCGACACCTGTTGCTTCAACGACAACAGCTCTCTGCCATCCACCATGCCAAGCCGTACAGTGCAAGAGAACGCATATCTTGCACATGTCAGTGAGTAACTTGATAAAGTATCTGTTATTCGCAAAAAATTGTTTAATATACACAGTGTTCAACCATAATAAATAAAATACAAAAACTCTTATCCAAAACTATTTTCCAGAGATTTTTTAAATTTTATTTATCATGCAATTACGCGATTTGAGAACAAGATTTGTTTGTTTTAATTCTTTATTCCTTCCTTTGGACATTGTTATTCAATGCAATTAGGAACTAATTACAAATTGCATATTTTCAGTTTTAGCTATTTCCCTATACAATACAGCAGAAATTCGAAAGTTACATTTTTCCAGAATGAACTATTCTATTGTGCAACAGAATTGGGTTAGTTTTACATAGTCGAATGAACTCTCAGTGGTGATATTGAAATTCACAAAAATGATAGTTGGTTCCATATTGTATATCTGCGTCCATTTGTTATAGGCTCATGAGCGTTCGGTGAGTGTTAACGAAACCTTTTCCTAAAATGGTCTGAATAGGAAACAACAAGGGTTGGAAATTTAATAGTGGTAACCATATAGTTACAGCTGATACAACATGGGCACCTCCATGAAACGCTTATAATTCTTCGATATAATCACGCGAGCATTGTGTACAACTTGTTGCCAGCGATGTTAAACCGTAGAATACCTTAAGCAGTTCCATTTCTAGAATTAAATTTCAAGCATGAACAATTCAAAATGTTCTGGTAGATTACGATTATGGTGGTTGATAATATCTACTAAACCTGGGCTCTGGATTGTGAAGTACCGATAGTTTAGTTAGTCTACAGAGAAGCTTCTTCTTTTTTATTTTGACACTGTGTGAATTTCTTAAGAAATTGAAACATACATGATACAAAAATATCTTAAGAATCGCTGAATTTTTTTTTTGACTCTTAACATTTTTTTCTTAACGTTCTTCATTTAGGTACAAGCACTGCAGTCATATATAATGACTGTGATAATGTAAACATTCCATTTTCTTCTCAGTCTACGAGAAAGGATCGGAAAAATGTCAATCTTGAATCCCCTTTAGGTGAGTGTTGCGATTTTGTCATTAATTAATAAGAAAAAACATGCATTGAATTACTTTGTTCCTTAATTCTCTCATATCGATAAACAGACGTGTTCCAGGAAAACTGAACTCCTATTAGTAGAAGTTAGTAAAAAAAAATATTAAAGAATAACGTCTTTCAGTAAAAGCGGCCAAACCGTTTTTTTTTTCCTCTAATAAAAAAAAAAACGATTACAAAACTTTTCCCAGTTTTCTTGTTTCGAATAGGACATGTTCTTATGTCATTCAATTTGTTATAAATATTATCTACAAGAAAAACTTCAGTCGTTTATATTTAAAGTGTGAGCGAAAGCAACTGAAGTGTTCTTCCCTGAATTTTCTCGTATACTTCAATAGTATAGCGTGTTTTATGTTTAACTTCGTTGTATAATGACAAGAATCGATTTGGCATGGAACAGTACCACTTCCCTTTGGCTGAGGATTTGGTCCTAACTTTGATACAGATATAAACTTTTGGTATGAAGACCACATACCATATTTCATTCGTCTAGATAAACAAATATACAGATAGTGTATCTGTTTACAGAATATCCTTCAATGGATTTGGTTCCGATTTTAGGCATTCGACAGTTTCGCGATGCAAAAATCACATGTCAAATTTCATTCATCTCAAAACAATCTTGCCTTTCATTAACCGCTTAAGAACATAACCCGAGTTAACTCGTTCTAAATACCTTAGGTTTCAATATAATTTGGTCCTAAAGCTGTTAAAATATCTTCCAAATAATCAGAAGTAAAAGCTCCTCGCCCTAAACCAAGTATGGCTATCATAATGGCGAGCATCTCCTGTAATCACTTTAGGAACGTCCTGGCGTATAGACTCAATCAACCATTAACTATTTAGTCACTTGATGCCAGAACGTTAAATTCACTTACTATTTTCTTTCATTCATAAGCAGCAATAAACAACAAATGACGTAGTTAAAGCTAGACACCTTTTAAGATCTCTTTCTCGTGCATTTACTTCAGTACGCCGTGAGAAAATAGGTGTTTTGCACGTTATTCCATAATTACACAAAATGGAACGCAAAAAATATTGATCTTTCTAGGTATTCTGAAACTTCCATTAATGCTCTTACTTTCCTTCTGTTCCAATCATGAACAAGATAAAGGGGCGAGTTCGATTTCCGGGATGGAAGTATGCACTGGAGGGAGGAAAGGAAATCTCGTTAAGGGCTGTGACCTTAATTTCGAAATGATCAGCACCCCCTGCCAAGAATGACAGACTATATGAGAATTTCGACTCTTTCCCCCCTTTTGTTACTCTCTGAGCGTCTATCACGATCTCTTTTCTCAGTTCATTTTTCGGAAATTTGGTACAATTTTTATTTTCTCGCATGCGAAGAATACAAAGAGAAATATTCTAATCGTGAAAAAATTTGGCCTCGAGATTTTGATGAATCCCTATGCTCCTACCTCCTTGGGTGCGAAAATAAAACATTTTTGGAATTGTGTTAGTATCTGAACGCAATAACTAAAACTTCCACTATGATAAACGGAAAAAATTCGGTATATATTTCTACTCCAAAATTGTAGATTTCTATCAAATATTTGGACGAAATCCATTTAAGAGAAATATATCTGCCCTGGATTAGGTGAGGCGTTGAAATTCAGAGTGAACCGAGCCACAATTGTCACTAAACTGAGCTAGCCATCATATTTTATAAACAATGAAAGTGAACCTTTGACAATTGCTGTTTTCAAGTATAGGGCAGCTACTTTTCCATTTCAGTGCGATGCCTAGCATAATTTAGTGAAAATTGTTGGGTTGGTCTACTCTGGTTTTCAACGCCTCACGTGTCAAGTTCGAACTTAAAAAAAATAACATTATACTCAGGAACCTTGATAAGAAAGTTGTGTCACTCGAACATTAAAATGAAATGAAATAAAACGAATATTTCAAGAAGCACCCCAGCAAAAGCAAACGGTCAGTTAATTAACAGCAAGAGGAAATGAAAAGCATAACGCACCAAAACTATGTAACTCACCATTAAATCTCCCGATTTTGAAAAAAAGCTTCGAATCGAAATAGACATGGGAATTAACAAAAATTATTCAGACTAACTCACCAAATTCACTAATGCGGCAACTAAATCTGTACAAGTGAGAACTATTAAATATACGAAAGTTGAATGATTGAAAAGGCATCTATAAATATCCAACATAAAAATTTACAATTAAGTTTTTCCCAAGTATCGTTAAAAAAAATCTGTTATTGCTGAAAGCAACTGTAAACTTCACTGAAACATTTTTGAGTTGCGTTCATTCTAGATTTAAAAGATCTGTGAGAGTTTCGGTTTTCAAATATCCTCTAGCTAATTTCTACTGCGATCTGATGACATTCTTTTCTTTTTACTTCCGAAGGGACGAACACTGCTTTCGAACTGAAGAAGCGAGAAAATGAATTTAGCTTCGAAAGCGAAATAACATTCCAACAGCCCAGGGCTTCCAGGGAAGACATGAAGCGCTGCAACCTCGAATCAAATTCAGGTAAGCAACTCAAAGAACAATGACAATATACCAAAAATGTCAGGTTTAATTTAGTTAGATTAACGTCTCGTTTTGAGAGACGCCAGAGCTCTTATGGGGTGGACTTCTTACTTTTAAACCGTGGGCAGATCACGAGGACAGTGGCGTAGCGCCCGGGGGTCAAAGGGGGTATAGATGCCCGGGGCGCCATGGAATCAAAACATCATTGCATTTATCCCATTTTTTAAAGCAAAATATGATTAGGGGCGTATAAATAATACCATGCCCCGGGGTCATTTACGCTTGCTAAGCAGATGACGGCTGGACTAAAAAAATCATATTCCCTGGGCGCCACTGGCCATGTTGGCAACACGCCAGTGTATTTATGTCACTTTTTAAAGTCAAATACAATAAGGAGTAAAAAATACCATGTACCGGGCGCCGTTTACACAATCTAAGCCACTAATGATGACGGGGAAGGGGGGGCGAAAAAATCATATTATGACCCGGGCACCACTTATCCTCGGTACGCCATTGGACGAGGAAGACAAATGAGCTGATCCTTTCCGAATATCCACACCAAAGGGCGGACCTTTGAACCCGACAGATTTAACATGTACCAGACCCAGGTACGAGGCAAAGCTTTGGTGGAATTGTGTTCCGAACCAACGAATCTCCGGTCCCGAAACCCAAACTGGGACACTGGAATTCTTAAAATTCCCAGGAGAAAATCTGTTCAATTAAAAATAGGTAACATTTTTTCGAGGTACACTGGAATCATACGAAGGTTTTCATGGTTTACAATAAAAAGAAAATGGTAAATTTTATATTAAAACTATTTTTCTGTTATTTGTTTATTTATTTTTTATATTTTATTAATTTATTTTTTTTTTAAATTATACCAATCGTGTCACAGAAATCTAAAAGAAACGCAACAAATTCGGCTAATTCTTGCTAACAAATTTAATTTATTTACTTATACATACACACATTTATATAACACTTCCCAGTTACTCTCCTAGTGGCTTTTTTTCTTCCTTTTATTTTGTATTTTTTGACCGAGATTTGCGTCTCTCCATAGTGGTCTAATGGTGTGTGGGGAAAGGAAAAAATTATGACTTTTCCGCGCTAAAGTTAAACGCTTATAGCTCCTCAACCAAATAACATAGAGAGTTGGTTTTAGTTTCATTTAACAGAGAGAAGGTGGACATTGAAGATTGCAAAGATAATTCTAGAATTTGGAATTACGGTTTAGTCACACTCGAGCTGTAAAGTTGGTGAAAATCACGAAGAATTTTACATATATAGAATCGCATAGTCACACTAGACTAATAGTCATTATAGACTATAGAGTTAATAGTCGCATAACAGCTACTTTAGTCACAGTTGAGTAAGGTAAGTAAGTATACGCCCCCTCAATCCCAGCGGCCGTTTCGCACCCGTCGATTTTTTTTTTTCACTTTATTCAAAAAGATTATCGAGAATACTTTTACTATATTGAAAACAGAATTTTTCATTCAATAAAAAAGACCATTATTCGAGGTATTTTTTATTAATATTTTTATTTTCACCATCTTTCTATTGAAATGCTTATGAATTTATTATTGTTTTTCTCTTCATCATCATCAACACAAAACACTACATCAAACATTCTTGTAAAATTTAGAATAATCTGATTAATAACTGTTAGTAAAACATATTCACGTTTTAAAAAATAACAGAATGTGGAAGGTAATAAAATAAATAAAAATAAAATCTTTTTATGCAATAAAAAATGGAAAAAGTCAGAGTCTTATAGTTATGATCGCCTAAGTGCAAGAAAAAGATAGAACCACCCCTATTTTATAGTTAATATAATTAAAATGCGTCAGTTACTCTTTATTAGTTAATTAATTTTCTGTTCATTAGTTTTGATTTGAGAAACGAAAATACCGATTTTATCAGAATGTCTCATAATTCGTTCCGAAATGAGAACGTGAAGCATAAGTTAGGAACTGTTGGATTTCTTTTCCCCTTCCTTTTGTAAAGAGCGAAATTGTCACTTTTTATTGCACACTTTTATTTAATTCGACTTGTTTCATTTTTGTGAAGATGAAATTTTGTAATCAATTTTTCACTGAATTCCTAATGTGCTAGAGCAGCTGTCCCCGTGGGTCGCGAATAGCGTATTAGTGGGCCATGAAACGTTAAGTCAAGAGTCGAAACCAGAGGAGCTTCAAGAGTCTTCACTCGTTTTTTGTTTTATAAAACAATATATTTTAAATCTTTTTTACAGTAAACTTTACTAATTACTGACACATACGTGCATATAATAATATATATATAAATATATGTGATATTTTAATTTTTTTTAATTTTCTTAAATCACGGCATCATTTTTACGGCACCTCATTTTTAATTACTTCTACTTCCATCGTAATAAGCGCACTACGACTTTCATTTCGAGTCACGAGTCTTTCCGGGAAAATTCCTTTTCTCTGGGTACTTAAACTTTCTGCGCATTCCTATCTGCCTTTTTTTTATTCAATCATGTAAGCTGACAACAACATCGCGCCTCTCGGGCGTTACCTCTTTAATTCTGGTCATGGATAATAGCAAATTATGATTATTTTACGTACTGAAAATTAACCTAAATTATCCTCAATGATGGAATAAAGAAGAGCCAAATATTGTCTCTTCCCTGACCAAAATGGATTATTACTTCACCTCTAAAGCCTGATCTTACATATTTGTGTTTGTATTTTTTTTATTTGCATATTTATTTGGTGGGCCTCAAAATATTTTTTACGCAACTGTGGCCCGCACTACGAATAAGGTTGGGAACCGCTGCGCTAGAGTTTTGAAAGTTGGTACACTAATGCATATAAGAATTAGTTCGCAGTGTAGAGAACAACCGCAAATATGTTGTATAGTCTATACTAAGAAGAAAATTATGGAGGTATAAGAAATACCATAATATCTTGCTTTCCATTTTTATCACTCAGATTCTTATATTACGAGGGTAAGTCAGTAGATAGGTTACAAAAGCCAATAAAAAATGGAAACGAAGATATTTACTTGAAAAACGTGTTTATTTCTGTACATAATCGCCAATTGCATTGATATAATTATACAATCTCTTTATTAGTTTTCCAATACCCATTGCATAAAAGTCTGTCTCAACCACTCATATAGGGAAAACTAGGGATACTTGACCCTACTTTTTCTTATATTTCTCGAAAATTTTGATTGTAAGCATAATAAAAGCATATGCATTTAAGAATGACAAATGTACTTATACCAAATTGATATGTCATTTAATCACATAATAAATATATTTCATGAAATCACATAGGGTCAAGGGTCAAGTATCCCTAACCTTAGGGATACTTGACACTACTTGCAAAAAGTACTTAAATTCTTTCGATAATTTGGATATATTATTAGGTTAAAAGTATTGAATTAAAAGAGTCTTAATTATCAAAAAATATTAATGAAATTAATATTAAAAATAAAATAATATGGCATTTATAAAACGCCATTGTTATTAATAAAATTCTAGTTAATAAATTAAATTAGTCTACTCATTAATTTAAATATAGTTATTAAACTGAATTAAATTAGTTCAAAATTAACAAAACAAATAAAATATTGAATTAAGTAAATGATAAAAATTATAGCAATGGAACTGGGAACCTAGCAACGTCAATACGCATTGAAGAATTGCCAGTCTGGGTAAAATTAGAATAGAATATAATAGCACCAAAATGAAAAGAAATGATTTTAAAAATGTTGTACAAATCAAGAAATTGGAAAACCTAATTAGACTTACTCGGTTCTCCTAATATTATAATTTAAACAAAAGCAAAAGAAGAAAGATATATTCTACGAGCAAATTCAAACCAGCAAAGAGACGAACTCTTAACAAAATAGCGAAATGTTAAAAGAAACCAAACGATGACAAATAGTTCGAGCAAAAGATTTTTATTAAAATTTAATTAATTTTTTTCGAAAACGGGAAAAAAATAGAATAAATAAATTTTAATTATTTTTAAAATTCTTACAAAAAAATAATTATTTGTATTATTTGAAATTACATTAAAAAGAAATTTTATTTATTAAATAATTACTTAAACTATTTTTAAATAATTATTCTCTATATTTGAGTTGCCATATTGCCGACAAACTCCACGCACTAGAAACCTGATCCCAACCACAAAATGTGCTTCGGTCGGCTACGACATCGAAGCTGCAATAGCTTTTGATAGGGCCAAGTATCCCTACCTTTTTCGGGTTAAATATTCCTAATTTGACATTTTCTAAATAATTTAAAAATTAAACCACTTATAATTAAGATGCCGCATAACATCGTATATCAGATTATAGCTAGAAGTATGCTTAAAACTCAGGAGTATTTTAATTCATCATATCTTCAATAGTAAGCTTCTAATCCACTGAGAAATTAAAAAGTGAAAATTTACTTTTGGACCCCAAAAACATATTTACCTACACACCATTACGATGGCTTTTCAGATTGGAATGAAAATCCCATCCCATGAATCATATGACCAAAGGTCAACTAAAAATGGAACACACAAATTACCAACTATCTCACAATCTGAGAAAATCACGTAGGGTCAAGTATCCCTAGTTTCCCCTACGTCTTGTTCAGCATCTGCATTAGTCGCGAAAAGTTTGCAATTTAATTTGTCTCAAAAGGTAATAAATCTTGGAGCTAATTCTGGGCTGTTGCCACCGAAACTCGTCAGTTTTCTACTCGGGATACTACTCGGTTACATTGTATGAGGCCTAGAATTGTCATGATGGAACAAAATTCCCCCTCGAGTCAATAGGCCTGGACGTTTCCTTCGAATTGCATCCCGAAGTTTCGATACAATGTTACAGTAGACCGCTTGATGGGAGAAACAATTCTCACTCTAAACAGAAAACATTTCCTTGTGAATATCCTTTGCCGGAAATCCTATTCGCCCACAAGGAACCCACAACAATTGTCCGCTCTTCTAGCGTACACTCCTCGAAAACAGTCGCCGTTTTCAAATGCAACTACGCATGTGTACAACTGCTATCTCTTAAATTCGAAATGAACATCATACAGTTGAATTGTGCTGCCACTTATTGACACATATGGAAACAATTTACTACTAATTCCCAAACTCTCATATCGGTTTGCAGGAGTGGCGCTAGTGTCTGCCCGACGGAGGGGGGCACGATCTGCTCGACGGGAGGTACGATCTGTCGCCCGTGCAGAACTCGCCACAAAGAGGAGTATACCGGCCTCCTCCCCTCGTTACCCCTGAAGATTAAAAGCTCTAAAAGGAACTGCGTTAGATTGTTGATGGGTTTAAATATTGCGTGCAAAATTATATATGTTAGTGATTATAGTATTCATACACTGGAAAAAGTTAGGGGCCCCGCAGTTCCATAGTATCTATGCACGAACCACCTCTGCTGTTTTGCTTAATTTTCTTTTAGGAAATTCCTTAATAGTTTTCAAACTTGATTTTTTTAGCTATAAGGAACAATCTGTGGCTGGACTTCAGTAGAGCCCCGAAACGACCGAGGCGTCACTTGTGTCTAGACATCAATGGTCCTGAGAACGAAGACGAAATGGAACCCATCACGTACCTCAAGAAACAGGAGTAAGCAATTTATTTTTTAAAACACCGGGAGAGTTTATTTACTGCTTCTTTTCCTCAGGTCCAAAGAGTAAATTTTACAACACATCGGGATATTCTTTGCAGACAAACAGTTACTTATTTATGGACTGTGTTCAGAAATTTTACTTTGATTGATAACTCAACTCTCGTAAAATAAGGTTAAATTTTTATTAATATTTTTGCTTTCCAAAAGACGTATCGGGAATACCTGCAAGGGATGGAAATATCTATTTACAACCCGCCCGGCCCAGTCTACCCAAGAGGGTGTAAGGTCTTCCACAGGCTGGAGCAGGGGGATAGAAATATCGTCGTTGAAACATCATCATAATTTTCCAAATCCAAATTTTGTCCTAAGTTTCTTGTGGTCCCCTTATTCGTCCCAATCTTCCATGCCAAGCAATACAGCTTTCTTTAACCCCTTATCTGTGATGCTTTTTGTACTATCTAATTAGGTGACACCTTCTATTTTGGAAATGTGTTATTGTATTGATTCAACTAAATGCCCGTAGAACATTTGAGATGCTTACGGATTACGCGTCATTCTTCTATCAGATTACAACTTCTATTGTTCTATGTTATTGTTCACCCTTTTTTTTATTTAAATAGATTAAAAAACGCATATTAATTAATATATTAAAAATGTCTATTATCAAAGCACAAGCTCCACCTTTGTCTAGTATTTATTTATATAATAAAAACATCACTTCATAATTACAAAAGAAGACAATTACATAAAGATTTCATCGTCCTGCAAAAAGCACACGGTTGTGAAAACAATTACAACAAAATTATATATATATAAGAGACATTAAATAAAAATCAAAGTTGAATGACTTCCCAGGCAATTTACCAAGAGCAATAAAAAATATAGAGTCTGACCACTTAAAAAAGTTCACTTGTTGATCGCCGATGAACAGCAAAACGCTCCTCGATCGAATGTTCTCACTCAATAGTGCTTCTTCACCGATCAAATCTTCCTCCGGTCTTTGTCTGTCAGTCCTTATAGATAAAACAGTTCCTCAGCAGTCCCTGTCAACTCAGCCAATTCCAACGAGCAACATCCCTGATTAGGATGATGGAAGGGGTTAGTGGAACATCATGGCTCAAAAGTTCTTGAAAGGAGATAGGGTACTGAGTTGTTTTAGAAAGTTCGTGAACAGGCACGTGAGTTCCAGAAAACTTTGGAACATTTTAGTACCTTCCTTCTTATATAAATAAACATATGAAACTCAAAAGACTTCACAGCATTATGAATGACTTAAAATTTCAGAATATAAGTTTAAAAATACGATATTTAGGTACACGAATCATACTCGGAACCACAATTAAGGGGTTAAATGATTACTTCTTGTCTATTGACCCTATTCCGAGACAGCTGAATTGATAATACATCTGTCGATGATTTGCTTCATGGATTCTTCACTTAAGTTAATAACAATTATTATTTTATTAATATTATTTTATATTTCAGTATAACTAGACGTATCAAATGTTTCCGTCTTACTGATGATTTAACCCTCTGAGCGGTTAGCTATTTTGATGTACTAGCTTTAAAGGTTTAAAAATTTGCATTCAATGTGAATAGTTGAATCTTTATTGCGTTTAATAAAGTCTCTGAAATCTTAAGAATATTTTATTCATGTTAGTTTAAGAAATTATACATACGAACATGAATACCTGCTTTTGAACTCAATATGAGAAACGGAAAAATAAGTGTAAGACGCTTAGAGGGTTAAAGTAGAGCTTATTTTTCAGTAGAACTAATATTAGAAACATACTGAAAATTCATGCAAGGATTCATGTCATATTCTCTAGCTATATCGCATTTTCTCTGAAATACGATATATCTACAATCAGGGCGGGATTAAGCCTTACAGGGGCCCTTAGGCAATGCAAGTTTCGGGGCCCCTTTCCCCGCCCCAATTTCCAAAACAAGATATTTTTTAATGATTTTAATTCATCTCTATAACATGCAAGTTTTTAAGTTGCATATAATGACAATCTGAAATAACAGAACATTTAAATTGCGGATCACCATCAAGAGAGTTGGTTTTATTATAAAAAAAATTATATCGCGTTTAGAAAATTTAAATTTAAAACTAATGTTAAACATAAATTTAACATTTAAAAATTTACAAAACACTTTTGACAGAATCTTAGTTTTCTTATACAGAAATTTCCAGAGCTGTTGTTGACTTGTGAATTACTCAGGAAAAAATTCTAAGAATAATGTTTTGAAATTTAAGCAATACTTAATTTTAATTTGAATATGTTTGAGTATATGGACCCTGTAAAAATGCCCTCAAATGTAGGCACAAAATTAGATTACCCTGAAAATACTACCTTGTGTCCCCAAAAGTTGTGGGGTCCATAGGCAGTTGCCTAATTTGCCTATTTAGTAATCCGGCCCTGTCAGCGATAATAGCTGCACTTTTACATGCATCTCAACTATTCATTTTTAGTCTAACTTCATTTTATAAAACTGATGAGTAAAAACTGTTTGTTTGAGATAATCATCCATTTTTAAGAGCAGGACATAAAAATTCGTCCTTGTTCTTTCTGTGCAGATGGTATCATGGTTCCATCAGCAAAGCCGATGCCGAAAACTTGTTGCGCCTAATGAAGAAAGGTAGTTTTCTAGTCCGTTGTAGTGAGAAGTTGAAACGTCAGTACCTGCTGTCGCTCAAGTAAGTCTTCTTAGTTTTAATATATCTTTATATAATATCTTTCTTCTTATATAATATCTATATAATATCTTTCTTCCACTCGATGGACCGTAAATGTAACAGTGCACCTTAAAAGTATTGTTGCGAAAATTGTCCTGTGTGTGTGCGGTGAAAACAGTCCAGGAAGCAGGATAATGGAGAATGACGCTTTATTCACGAATATTCCGGAAAAGACGAAGCACTGGAAACAAGAAAAAAAGCTCTTGTACAATTTAGAAGCACAAGAAACCAGCAAATCAATAATAATAACAGCAATAGCACGAACAAAAGCGTGCAGCGTATAATAGCTGACCAACTCGCAGTGCGAACAAGACTCCAAAGAGATTCTTCGCTCTCCGAAGACGTTTAAATACACTGGCAATCCAAAGAGATTCAAAGGTACGTTCAATAATTCAGGGTATTTATAGTCTTCCAGACAGGGCGTGACGTCACATGGAAGTCTCTAGAGAAATCCGGATCTCGGCTGCTATGAGAGAAAGGACCATAATTCTAGAAAATTCGAGTATCTCATTTTGTCTCCAAAGTCGCCAAGGTCAGGGGCACTGGTTAGGTCCCTCCCCCCGATAGATAGTAAAAAAAAACTCTGTAAATGTCTTTTTCCAACCGTAAGACTAACAATGCTGGAAAGCGACATTACAGGTTCGTAACAGTATTCTTTATGCTGAGTTGACATTAAGATAGTACTAGTGGCAATTGGAAGACCAAGTGCTCTAAGTGGAATCACGTTAGCTTCCAACTGCGGTAATAAAACCACAATGTGAAGTCAGTTTTACAGACGCGGATTATGAGTAATTAAATAAAATTTGAATATAAAACAATGTGAAGATATAATTGGAAATTTTTAAATTATTTGTATGGTATTGACACAAGTTCCGGCACGAATTCGCAAACATTTGGTGATGCGATACGTATCCTTTCTGGTGCCATTCTGCTCAGAATCATGCTGCGGCCCTTTTTGTCGCTGTCAGTTACTTCATACACAAGATGTATTCTCCATACGAAGTTGAAACTTTAAATGACTAGGGCTAAAATCCAACAACAGCGTCCTCTAGCTTATCTGTTTGACTTTTCTGGCCATTCTTTCCTAAGTGATTGATTGTGTCTTGTTTTTGCACTTCCTACCTTCCCTAACCGCTTGTACACTGAATTTTGAATCATTCTGTAAAAAATTTAAACTGCACTTTGTTTCAACGCTATACATTTCTATTTCTCTTGATGTTAGAACCTGGAAGGATCATCTACTGTCCATCCTCGAAAGGAAATAGAGAATACATAGACTATGACCAAAAAGCGAACCCGCGAATTTGATATATGAAGCCAGCCTCATGACTCCATCCAAACCGACGAGGGTCTGTAAAAAAGAATTCTTAATAGAATTTGAGCCAAAACAAGTGTTGAATCTCACAGTAAAGGAGGAGAGGCGAAGTTACCCTTACTTTACATAACATTCTCATTAGCTCTTACTGTTCAGCTGGACTCTTGGTGCTTTGAGTGTAAGACCTTGTTTACACAAGAACAATCGCTCGTCGCAATAGGAGGCCACATGACACCGACAAAATCTCGTCCCTAGCAAAGAGATCTCATCGGATCTGACATCAAGGACGCTCTCATGCGCAACTGCTGATGAAATTTCGTTACATGTAACATAGTGAAGTAACGATGCTTTCTATTGTGCCTGTGTGAACAGGGTCTAATTAAGAGGAAAACACTGACGCAATTAATGAGGTCCCGTGTACGGCTCAAGGATCTGTTGCCACCTTATTATTATAATCGTAGTTGAAGCAACGAAAAGTTTGTTTAGCGTAACAAAAATAATGCAAATTCTAAATTTGAAATGGCGTTTATTTTAAGACCTGCTGCACACCGGAAATCGTCAGAATAATAAAAGTAAAAATAAAATTCCAAAACTGTTGAACTGTTGCCAATAAAATTACAGTGAAGAATAAAATTAAATATAATAATAAATACATAATATAAAAAAGATATTTACAAACAAAAAGTTAAATATTGTGTGAGCTATAATTCAGCCACTACAGATCGAGTTGCACAAAGAACCCTTTTACGCATAAGCAGAGCAAGATGTTTTTACGTTTATGTATGCTTTTTTCTCTGCAGGAGTTCCAGGGGCGTGATGCATGTGAAGATCGTCCAGCTGGCCAACGGGAAATATGTGATAAAGCAGCAGGCGCAAACTTTCGACTCGATTCCCCAGCTGGTCCAGTACTTCAGCACGCACATCCTCAGCATCCACGACATGAGCGTCTATCTCTCGCATCCCGTCATAGAGAAGCTGCTCTGAGAACAACTCCTTGTTAACTATTATTAAAGATTTATATTTCGTTTTAGTGCCTTCCTCTTTACTTTTTTATGAATCCTTCTGCATAAACTAACAATTTTAAAACTCGTCGAATGGACAACAAAAATGGTTATTTATCACAGAAGCTATTAAGAAGCTATTGAAATCTACAGACAATCCCGTACAACACACAACTTCTACAACAAAGTTTCTCTCTAACACTGTTTGAGAATTGTGAAAAATCCTCGTGCAATACATCTTAGAACGTCGAGAATCAGAGAAATCTTAAAATAACACATAACGAATAAAATTTGTTACAAGTACATGATATCTCCTTTAGAATATTTTACTCAAGCGTAAGCTTGCACGTTGTATAAGATTTGATTACAGAATCGTTAATTTTCGATCGAAAGAATCGAGAGAACTCCACAAGTGTTTATACGCTTCGTTATAAGCAATAGTCAAGATCTCAGCTGAAATCAAGCAATTTGAAATAACGGATTTTTGTACACCAAATTCAGAATAGAGATAGATATAGTGCTTACGAAAGTTCAGAAGGTGTGATCCTGTCAAATAGAAAACAACCTTGACTAATGGTATCAGTGGCGTCGAAAACATTTAATATATATTTAGTATGGCACACTTTCGGTGAAAATCCCTCCTTTTGGAAAGAGATTCCAATTAAATTTTAAAATATATTTATATAAATGTTGAGAATCTGACTTTTTTTAATATTAGTTCATATACAAAGGCATTTTTATAGGAGCCTAATGATGTTACAAAAAGTAAAAGTGACCAAGTTTTCTAAACTTCAATTCGGAACGCTCTAATAATGGATGTAGGATACCAAACCGGGACAATAAGCCAAAAAGCGGGTCACTTTACCATTGACACTAATACTAACCAACACAATTGATATTAATACATTTAAGGAAATCTTGATACTGAACTGCCATTATTCGTTAAAACAGGGCGACCATATTCTATATACAGAAAAAGTTGGGAAGAAAAATTATTCAGAAGCTAATTTTTTTCAATTCAAAACTAGTATACCTTTTAAAAATTTTTTATTCATAAATAGTAATTCATAACTAAAAACCGGAACACTTCTGAACATTTTATTCACTATCAAGACATTTCTTCAAGCTTGGACAAATATTCAAAAATCGGGATTGATCTAGGACGTCAGGCCACTTCACAAAAACCACATTAAAGATTGCAAGTGAAAAGAAGAGAATCATGAAGTTAAGATTTATGATATGCATGACACCGATGAGAGATGAAACTCAACACCAACAGGCGGAATTCTTTATTATTCTATTCGTGACCCTTTTTTACTTTCTTGTATAGGAAGTATACAAAGAGAAAATATTGTAATCGTCAAAAAATTCGAACTCGAGATTTTGACGAATCTCCACGTTTTAGACCTCCCTGAGTCAGAAAAACACAATTTTGGAATCGGGTCTGTCTGTGAACACGATAACTCGAAAACTATTAGAGCTACGGGGATGAAATTTGGTATGTGGTCTTTAAACATAATTTGTAGGTTTCTATCAAATTTTGGACAAAATCTGTCAACGGGAAGTCTGTCTGTATGTCCGCTGTCATGTGAATACTATAACTCAAAAATTTGAATAGCTAGATGGATAAAATTTGGTACACAGTTTTATCATCATGAATGTAGGTCCGTATAAAATGTTGGGCCAAATCCGTCAAAAAGAGGCGTTCAAATTGCATATTCAATTTCTTTTAATCCGATTCTCATGCGTACTGGTAGCAATCTGTTATTGTTATAAATTTTATTTACAACAATAAATAATGTTTTCAAACATGAATTGTAACAATTATTTTATTGTTGTAAATAAAATTCAAACCGATCTCATTATTTCAGCAAATCTTTTATTCACGCGCTTTTGCAATTGTTACGGTTGTGTTAGTATAAATTGTTTTCTCGGTTATTCAATTCCAAAGCAGAATTTTTGCTTTAGTATTCATTGCATTGCCTATTTTATTGCACCTGCTTCAAAGTAATATTTTTTTGAAACGTGGCAACAGATATTTGATTTCAAGTTTGTTTGTTTGTTTCACTTTCTCGTATACGAAGTATACAAAGAGAAAGTATTGTAGTCGTCAAAAAATTTCGAACTCGAGATTTTGACGATTTCCACTTAGAAGGTATACGAGAAAGTTTATGGGAGACCACTGGTTTATCTAAAAATTGCTCAGATGTGTGCTTATGCATTTCAAAATTGAAAAAGCAAATTGAGAATTAATTAAATGATAATAATTATTATTTAGTTAAGTTTGGTAGATTATAATACACCATTTTAAATCAAGATGTTCCAGATACTTATTTTTACTTATTAACTAGCCACTCTTGGCGACCAGATTGATCAGCCGAAATAATGGCTTTCCTGGCTGTTAAACTATTAATTAGGAATGCATAACTGTTTGAATATTAATTACTTTTGTTGACTGATAAGGCAGAAATATATCAAAACTGAAATTTATGCAAAAATTAATAACGAATTTCTAAGCATTCTTTCCAGATGATGCATTTGAATATTAAGTGTGTTCAGGCAAATGTCTATGCATGGCCAAATTTAACAACAAAAAATTAACAGGTGAGAAAAATTGCAAAATATCTACTTCATCATACATAATGGATGAAAGAATAATATGACGCTTTGAAAAACAAAATGAAATAACCTTAAAACGAAATTAATTTCAAAAACACTATCAAGAAAAATATTTAAATACCCTTTAAGAGTTAAAGTTAGAATTTTCCAAATATTAAACTTAATGAAAGGTAAAAGTTTATTTTCATTATTTTTTAGCAAAAATTATTTTGATAACAGAAATTAAAATAACTGCGAAATTTAAAAAACCAAAACTCTGTAATTATGTCATAACATTATAAAAAGTATGAAGTTGAAGCTGGTTTTAGAAAATATTTCATAGTAGAAAACTGGCAAAGTGAAATAAAAATATCTTCATTTAATGAGTTAGAGTTTTTTCAGCCTAAGGGGGTAAAATGTAGAGCTTCATCAAAGTCTAGAGACTAAATTTTTTGAAAATTACATTATTTTATCTTTGCATATTTCCCATTCAAGAAAGTAAAAACCATTCAATGCACACAAATATATTCTATCGTATATTTAATAGCATTGGAACAATGAACTTTTCTGTCTCAAAACATTGGTTTGAACTGTGTGGGTATTAGTAACATTGAGCAAATGTGAATGCTACAAAAATATATTTATTTTTATACAAACTGTACAAAAGTGTATGAAAAATACATGAGCCTAAACAGTAGTTTCATGGGTAATTTTCCTGCTACTGCAGTGATTGCTGACAGGAGAATAAGATTTGATGAGGAGAGGTTTTGAACTTTCATCCACTTGTTCCACTTCTTCAGAATGTGTGGCTTTTGATATGTTAACAGGGTTTTCAGACTTCCTGGGGGTTCGAGTGACACTAGAAAATGACAATGAAATTAAAACAAGCACAAGTGTAAGTTAAATAAATTGGGGGGGGGGGTGATAACAAGAATACAAAATAAAGAAGAATGTTAATAAAATATATTTGAACTTTTTTCGGTCAATAAATAATGATTTCAAATGAGCATAAGTCCCATAACAGAAAGCTTATTACCATAAGATTGCGAGTGAGATTGGTTCAAATAATCACAACTGATGCATACACAATACAGGGTGTTTGGAAAAATCATTTACAAACTTTAAGGGCAGGTCAAGCATGTGGAAACAAGTCATTTTTGTAATAGAACATGGAGTCGGAAACACAAAGGAGGTCCGCTACAGGGGTTTCTTTGTTGGTGAATTAAGTAAAAGAAAAGGATACAACAGTTAATATGTGCAACTCAGAATGAATGAAATGAAAATTTACAATAGCACAACAACACAGTTCTATGGATAAAAATGTTAGAATTTGCATGCAGCATGTGGCAAATATGACACCATATCAACAACAAACATTTGGAGCACCTAAAGCAGGTATTCAAAGGACGTGCCTTCTGAAGCAATACATGCTTTGCATGTTGTTATTCATGCAGCCAGGTTGTTGTGCTATTGAAAATTTGTATTCCATTAAATCTGCATTGTGCACTTTGTTTGGTATATCCTTTTCTTTTACTTGATTCACTAACAAAGAATCCACATAACAGGCTCCCTTTGTATTTCTGACAACATTTTCTATTGCAAAAGTGACTTGTTTCTATATCCCTGACCTACCCTTAAAGTTTGTAAACGATCTTTCCAAACACCCTGTACATTGGAGAAAGCAATTTTTAAACCAACAAATGAGTTTCGTTATTAATAAGATATTAAATTTGAATAATTATCTAAAAATTAGGGGAGGGGGAGGAGATTTTCTAAACCATGTGTGTGGGAGGGATAGGAAAGTTCTTTAAAAAAACATCACATTGTTTTGGAAAATATTTAATTTAAATTTAAAGAAATTTGAAGACCAAAACTTAAAATCTTTACATATAAATGTCACCTTTTTTCACACCAAATCTTACCAATTTAATATGGTCTTATAATCAAGGAACTGAATTGTGTTCTCATAAAACATCGAGACAAACCACATATACAAATTTTATAGAATTTAGAAGAAAGGCAAGTGTTTTATTGATGCAAGAGATTAGAGCTCTTAAATTTAGAAAACAGTTTTAATACAGATCACATGGCCAAAATGGTGATTGTTTTTACAGATGCGGTTTTTACTTACAGCTGTTTTCAACTGTTTAATCAGAAATTAATTGCAAATATCACCTTGTACTGCAACTTATTATTTAAAATTATTTATAATTAACATTTTAGTGGAACACACATATTAAAATCATCACTAACCTTTGAAAATTAATTTAAAAAATTAACTTCTAAAATTAAATAACCGTTACTTGTTCAAAAAAAAAGGTGCAATTCAAAAAAATTTGAATCTACAGGAAATTTCATTTATCTGGTTTAGCACAGAACTCCATGAAGTGAAGAGGAAAGTACTTCCAATGCTCTTAACCAACATCAATCAAAATTTAAGTAAAGTCGATTGATTAACTAGTAATTAAACTATGAAATTAATAAAATCTTGTATTGGCATCTGGAATACATGTCCATTCAAAATTTTAAAGTTTTAGTACATTTAGCAAGTGAAAGCGAGTGAAAAATTGATTACAAAACTCCATTATTACAACTGTGGTAAAAGTCAAATAAAAGCAAGTAAAGTTACAATTTCATATCTTCAAAGACATGAATTAGTTGGTAAATACTAAAATTAAAAATTAAGAAAATATTTGTTTCGAAAGCAATGAACACACTTACTCATCTTTGATGATTTGCAGGAGTTCAGAAAACTGGCAATAATGGTCATATGTGAATTCCTAAAATAAAAATTACAAAATCTTATTTAAAACTGGTTAAATGAAAAAAAAAATTCTATCCCAGGGATGGAGAACCTGCAGTTTTAAGTCTACATATGGCCTTTTTGAGCTTCTTATGTGGCCTTACCAGTTATTTATAATTTGAATTGAAATATATAATTTCCTGTAATATAATAATAATTACAGAGCAATAATCCTTAAGATTCTGCTAGTGCAGCGTTTTGGCCAACTGCCGAAATGTAATGAGGTATTTCAGTGCAAAAAGGTTTCCTACCCCTGTTCTATCCAAAAACAGGAATTCATTAAAAAAATAAATGAGTAAAATGGAAAAACAAAATAAAATCACAACAGATTAAACAGACAAACTGTGAGTGAAATCAAATGGATAAGAATTCCAAATATTTCAATTTTATTTACAAATCTGAGGTGAAATTTAATAAATTGAATTAATTTACTAATTAAAATATTCAATTTAAATAAAACAAACCTTAAACTTCCTTTATTAGAGTAAATAAAAAGAAAAATTAATTTTTAAAAAATACTTACTTCTGGCTGATATCTGGCATGCTCATACAACTGCAGAAATTTGTATAAAACTTGTATGCTTAAGTTACGGAAGAGATTATTTTTGTGCAGCCTCACAAAATACTGCATGACATCTTCCAGAATGTGGCGAGATCGTGTTATATTTTCAGCTTTTAGGAATTTACCTATGAAAGAAAGTAATCTATAGTGAAGAATGAAAGAAATGCAAATATCATAGAATTAAGTAGTTGTTCAGTTGTAGCTAAGAAAGACAAAAAAAAAAAAAAAAACTTCACAAATTCATTACTGCATCTTTTCTTTTTTAGTGCTATAGCAATGTTTTGTAATGAAGAAATATAATGTTTAATGGAGAATTTGCAATTTGACATTGCAGCATTCTAAACCTTTCTCAACCTAAATTGCTCAGCTTTAAAAAATTCTTTGCATCCTATTTCCCACCAAAAATATACTAATTAATAGGAAATCAAACAAATTAAATATACAGCTATTTGGTTATAATAATAACTTTACAATCCACTACCATCATTCTTATATCTATTAAAAAAATAAAGAGAGAAATTTTCATAACAATGAGATAATTTTGTTATTAACCCCTAACCAGTGTATCCCGAGCTCAGTTCGAGCACCGAATTCTATCATTTTGACACTTATACTATTCTAAAATTAAGCCATTCAAAGGCATTATCATTCCATACAAAAATGACTCATAATCCATTAACATCTCAAGTATTCTATGGCCTCTTAGTTTAATCAATACAACAACAGATTCCCAAAACAGAAGGGGGTCATACAATTAGACAGTACCAAATAGTATACTGTTAAGAGGTTAATGTTCTTCTATTATTATAAGAATATATTATTATTAAGAATAAAATTTTAATACCATGAGGCTTAGTAATTTTTCATGTTCCTGATAGCTGATTGGAACTTAAAATTCTCACAAAGGAAATAATCAGTATTTCCTCAGTGAAAATAGACTTATCTATTACTTATAAAAAAAAAATTAGCTGCATGTTTTTAGGTTGTTGGGTTTAGGAATTATTTTTAATAACTAGCGTGGAAGAGTTTGATACATAAATATGTTGAAAATGTTTGGAAAATGTTGCATGAATTTTTATAATCCTAATACAACTCCATAACATATAAGGTTCCACAGTTCAAGTTTTATTAGCCAAATAATGATTAATCCTACCAAAGCAAACTTTTAAAAAAGCAAATGTAAACAATTGCAACAAGGAAAAGAAATATCAAAATGCAAACAATTTATAAACACAATTATTTCTAGAACTCTTGGAAGATGAAAATGGGCTTACACAGTTCATTTACATCATCCACAACTTTCATACGATAAATATGCGGAGGTGAAACTAAAAAGCAAAAACATCTCATTAATTTCTAATACTTTCCAATTACCATAAAATATTAATGTTTAGAAAGCCATGAAGAAGCAAACTAATGTAATAAATAAATAATATATTAAACTTTTACATAACACAAATATTGAAATTAGGATTTAAAATTAAATAAAGAAAATTCTATAAGTCTAATATATTTCAGGGACATTTTCAACCAACATTTTACATATCCACAAAGTGGAAGACTTTTTTTAGTTTAGTAATATTAACATCTGTTTTGAAGCAACACGAGGGCTATTTTGGGATAGACCTCATAATTTTGAACCTTGGTCAGATGGCAAGGATGACACCTGAGCTGGTGCCCCCCTCCAAACTTCCACACCAACAGGAGGACGTTTGGCCCCCATCATATGATTTAACGTGCAACAGGCCCAATACACGACAGATCTTCAGTGGAATCGGGTTTCGAACCTGGAGCCCTCTGGCCCCGAAGTCAAGACCTTGGCCTCCCACAAAGTGGAAGACATTTACCTAATATTAATTTTAGGCCAAAAATTCAAAATATTTTTTCAAATAAATTCAATGAATTCAAACAGATCCCATTCAATGTAAAAACACTACAAGAAATTTATGCAAAAAATAACAGTATTTGAAATAATATAAGTGAAAATTAATATCACTGCATTATGCTTAGATGAACCAATGTGCAGCATACTTACGCTGAGAAACCAAATTTTCATCCTGAAACAGCAATTTCATGTTGGCACTTAACTGAGTAGGTTCACATCTGATATAGTCAATAACATCCAGTCTCCTTTCAATTTCTTTACATAAAGACTGAAAGCAAAAGTTATAAAATGAAAACTTTTCAAAAATAGAAATAAGCAGCATTCAAGAATATTATAACAGTACAATTTCTGATTACTAATTTATCTAATTTGTCACCACCTGAATAAGCCATTTAACCAATTGATAAGGCTAAACAGTTTCTTTCCCTCCTTCTTTATGATCACTTTCAAAGCATCTATTCATACAGTTTCTCAAAATTTTCAGAGTAAAAAAATTTTTAGAATAATTACAAGTAAAAAAGATTATGCTTTATCCAATTTGTAATCACATTTCTTAGGCTGAAAGATATCACATTAAAATAGCTAATTACTTGTAGAAGTAAACATATTTTCTAAAAATTGTATCAACTGTTTCTACCAACGAGAATGGTCACTCCATAACTTACACGGTGGGGAAAAACGCACCAAGCGGTCACGCCTCTTTTTTACTTCGTAGAATGGTGAAGAAACCGAATATCCAATTTGAACGCCATTCTTTCAACTGATTGAAACCAAAATTGAACACAGATCTACAATTAAGTTAAGAAGAACACATACCAAATTTCATTTATCTAAGTCATTGCGTTTAGGAGTTATAGCGTTTACAAGCATGTGATTATACAGACCGAAAGACAGTCAAGCCTTTGATGGATTTGGTCCAAAATTTGATGCAGATCTACATTCCTGATGATAAAACTGTGTACCAAATTTTATCTATGTAGCTATTTAAGTTCTTGAGTACTAGTCAGACAGAATTCCCATGGACGGATTTTGTCCAAAATTTGATAGAAATCTACTAATTTTGTAGAAATGACTTATATAAGGGTTGGGTTGGTTTTTATGGTGCAAAAGCCATTTTTGATCATTCTGCACCAAGACTTATATAAGAAAAAGTTAAATGATTAAGAAAGAAAGCAGAATTAAATTTTAAGTGATTCCAAATGGGCCAGTATGCTTCAAAACACAAAAGTTCAATACAATTCCTGTGAAATTCATATATATCTAAATCAATCAGGGGAGGGGTAAAGAGAGATGAAATTTTCATCTTCAGGTGTAACAGTTTAAACTTTGAATCTAAATTATGTGAATAGCTCCTTGAAGACATTTTTTTTTCAATTTTGTTTATTATTTTTTAATGTAAGTTAACCCTTAGACTACCGAGGGGATACATATGTCACATGCATAGAGTAAAATTGGTAGTCTAAGGGTTAATACAGGAACTAAAAAAAAAAGTTTACCAAATGGTAATCTGCTACTCTTAAGTTTTAGTTTGCTATGGGAGAACTGTTTACTGTCTCCCTGTGCACATGATAATAAATGCTCTATAACTACAGATATAGCAACGTTTGGTCATTATGCTCAACAAAGAGTCTAACCCCAGACACTAGATGTGGTGGTGGTCGTTATAGAAACGTGACATTTCACTGCATTTTGGGGGGTGACGGAAAGAGCTTGATTTCATTTGGCGCATATAGAACCGGTGGAAATCTCATTTAGCTTCGTACTTTGGTCGAAAATGAATTCCTCGCCTAACAAAGTGTGCTTAGTTTGCCAAATGTTGAGGTTGATTTTATACCCGTTTCCCTCCTTTCTTCAGCTCGTCTACTTGAAGCAACCCTGTTCAGAGTTTTTCTCTTGGCGGTAGGACAGTACCCTTCAGCAGCTTATTCCTTCTGTGCTATACTGTGAGGAAAATACAGCATTTTCTGACCTTGTTTCCAAGGAGAATAGTCAGGAATAATAACAGGAATTCAATGACGTTCACATTGTTACGAGTGGTAGGAATATGATATTTTTAAAAATTAGTAAAAATTCATTTAAATAGTCTACAAAATTAGCATCTCTGGAAAGGTGGTGTAAAAAACATTCTTGTGTGATAATTCTTTCAAAAGTTACCGATAAAAACCTGTGCAAAGCATCAAATTTCCATTTAATTTCTAATTAACTGAAAATTTGATTCACTTTTGTACTTAAAATTATACAATATTTTCCATCTTGTTATGAATACTTATTATACCTACTAAATTTCCTCAAGATTGCACAAAAACTGTAGATTTATATAAGCAATACACACACAGAGACTTTCTGTTTTATATATACACTAGAAACTCGATTATCCGACCCTCATTTAACCGGAACTCTCCGCTAACCGACGTTGGCTTCCTGACTTTTTTTTCCAGCATCTATTATCCGAAACTCTTTTGAACGACACTTTCTGTTAACCAAAATCCATTTTTTTAATGCTTTTTTTTTTTACTTTCACATTCCTTGTGTATTCAAGCGTTCTTTCCGAACTACGAGCACAGAAAAATATTTTAGTTCCACTTTCTTAGAATTCCTTTGAAATTAGCTCTCCTGCCATCCCCTGTGTGCACGTCCCTGTTCTAAACAAAAACACTCCTTGTCACACTTTTGTCATCCTTTCACACACAGAAATTTTCACAACTGTAAAATTTCAAAAGGGGGAGGAGAAATCAATGTCATATTTTCACTACATTCTTACGACTGGCGTACCTAACCTTCGTGGATGATTCTACTCCGGAAAAAGGCGATATGCGTAGATGCGATTTTCAGAAATTCTAGCATGCAACTGTTTATTCTCTTTTTCTGCTGTGTTTTATGTTTCAAAATAAATTTTCATGTATAATTTGAATTTAGATATTTATTTAGCAGTTTAAATAGTCATAATAGGAGTTAAAATAACTATGTTACATATTAAACTAGATGATCATTGAAAAATTCTCTATTATCCAGAAATTTCGATTAACCAATGTAGGTTCGGTTCCAATTACGTCGGATAATTGAGGTTCTACTGTATATAGATAGATAATCAACATAAGACTATATTACCTTAGATGATCCAGCTCCAATTGGATAGTGAGGCCCATGTCGGTTTTTCAAAGCAAACCTTGTAATTTGACGTTTTGCAAATATGAACAAGAGAATGAAAGTCTACATGAAGAATAATTTTTAAAACATTAAAGAATAAATACATATCTTTCTTATGGTTTTAATGAAATAAACATCTAAGTATGCTCTTTATATAAAATTTGAAATTTAATGCACAAAATCATAGAAAAATTTATGCATTTGATCAATCTATGGACAGGAAATACAGTTATAAATTTTAATTTAACTTCATTATAACATTTCATATAAAAATTTTTATTTAAAATTTCAATCTATTAGTTAGTTAAATATGCATTATACATCTGAAACAACTCTAAATTGCAATAGATGTTAAATGGCTGAAATTATTATTTCATTACATTTCTATTCAGCAATTTTGAGGAAAAAAAAAACAAGTAAATCCCTCTCACATTTATCACTAAGAAATTTTAATAAATCAGAGATATTAACAAAATTTCCCCAAATGAAGAAAAATTAGCTAATAAATAAAAACAGCAGTTTGAAATTCTTCAAGAAATAAAAATATCTATTTTTAGTATTTTCAATAAGTAAATGTACTGTTTCGATTTTACTAGAAATATACATCCTGAAAGTCAATATATAAAACTGATATTTATAAATGTATAAACTTGGTACCAATTATAAACTGAAAGTTTCTTATCTAAATAAAAGCTATTTCAGTATTAATTATTTCGTAGATTTCATCAGTAAACATGTAAATGACGATACAGTTAGTTATTATTTAAAATTTTAACAAAGTGGCTCGTTTTTTTAAATTTAATGATTTACATAAACAACTTTTTTTTTCCTTGTAAATAATGCATTGTATTTAGAAAAAGCCAAAAAATCTTTGTCGGAAAAAGAGGATTTTCTGAAAATTATTTAAAAACTGGATAATAATTCTAAAATATTAAAGATACCAACAAATAGATATTTCCCTTCCTCACGTCATCTGATATATCTTTTTAACAGTCAACTTCCAAAAAATATTTACATATTATTAATTTCTGCTTTTAATTTACGTGAAATCGAAAACTATCACATTTTGAAACATTCAGCTAAAAATACATAGGTGACATACCAGACTTCCCAAACCAATGAACAGGATGATAGCGATTCCTGACAGCTGGTTACCCATCAACTTACGTGATAAAAACTACGATAGGCACATAAAGTAATTTTAGAAGTTATAATCATAGTTAAGTCATTGAGAGTCCATTTCCTTTCGAAAGTTTTAGCATAATGTTGCTGACAATTACATTAGACTCGCTTCTTCTCAATATCAAGAATTTAAGTTCTATCAAAGAACCACATGGATTACAGATTCAAATAAAGATTGAAAACAGTTTATCGATTTACAACACATGTAAATTGTCAGAGAAAAAAGAGCATTTCCAAAAAAATTTTATCACGCTTTTCAACTATTACTAACAATTCATCTCGATCAACGAACCCAAATGTCAAATTTTTTTGTTTGTTTACAAAGAGAAATGCTGCTTTCCAGTACGCTTCAGTTGGCGTATTTTACACCGCCACACTTCCGGTTTCGGAATCGTGCAGCAAATGTGAAATTTAATTTTCACATTTGCTGCACAAATCTGATTCTTCGTTTGGATCATCAGTATAGGATTTAGTTTTATTCCAAGGTAAATTCTTTCAAGTATATGCGTTATTTATTTTTATCAGTCCAAAAATGAAGTTAATACCACGTGTTATATGTTTTTAAAATTCAATTCCATTGGAGAGTTATTTTATACCCACGTGATACTTGTCAGAAAAGGTCCAAGAACTTTATTTTTAATCCATTGCACAACTTTCAGAAGGAAAGTTGATGTGACATCACAACATAGAATTAGATGTTAATACCATTAACAATCACGTTTTACATGTGATTATAACGTCACATGAATTGATCTTTGCAGCGTATTTTCTTCCCTGAAATTTGCTAGCGTTTCTTCCAAACACACGTAGGCCGCAGGACATGCCTCGCTGTCGTTCAAGTAATATTATTAGGTTGCGGGGAAACTTTTGAAATTAACCAAAGAAAAGAATATGAAATCCACAAAATTATAATTCAATGTTCTACATTGGATCGACGCAAATTAATAAATACAAAGGAATTAAAGTTATAAAATTTCCATTGTTCTGACCAATCAGAATGCCTTATACAGAATCACTATCGCGGAGAAAACCACAATTCAGCCAATGAGGAGCAAGGATGCAATCTTCCTTTGCGCGGTGTTTTTTATTTGCATTTTATTTTTCAGAGGCTTCGACTTCAGCGATTCTAAAAAGTTCAATCTAGAAAATAAAATGGTTATTGCTAGGATGGAATGTAAACGGCGCTATTCACCACCGCGTGTTGACACTGACACTCGTGTCAGCTCACCGTTTTCTTATTCTCCATGCCAAAACAGCGGATTGTCGGGCGTCTTTTTCCCCCGTTTTTCAATCCCAGAAAATCGGCGAGTTATCGGCGGATCGAGTTCAATATGCGTTTGTGTGTATGTGCCAGTAGAATGAAAAATCGTTCTGGCTCAAAGTTTTGGATTTTTGCTTCGCTTGTAAGAGTATTTTTTTTTTGGAGACAAATCAATCTGAGGAATATTTTGGTGTTTAGCCTAACTAATAAGTAAGTGAAGAATAATAACTTCTTGCCGCTAAATTTTGTTTCAAGATGTATTTCGTGTTATTAATATCTATCCTCGATTGCTGTCATTTTTAGAATGCAAACTGCTTATTGTTCAGGTAAATTAAATACACATATTAACTAAAAAAAAGTATAATGTCTTTACTGTACCTGGTGATGCATTCAGAAAATTGACTTTATATTTAATGAAGCCTTTTTCTGCAGTGTGTTTCCAAGTTTAAAATATTGATCCCTGTCTATTATATGTATTGTAATGCATGATGTTTTATTTCCTAAGATTTTTACTACAAGAATGCAAATCTTTGATTGTTCAAATAAATTTAAAATGCTCATATTTTTTATATTTTAAAGCTGTGTTTAGTTACGTCTTAATTGATGAGAAGTAGTTTTATATTATGTTATCCAACTTTGCTATCAAAATTGCATTCTCTAACATTATTCCATCTTGGCCACTCTATATAACTAATAAATACCTCTTCCTTACTCATAAATTTACTGTGTTGTACTATTTAGTTGTTTTATGTGCCATGTCGATTTTTATTTTAAAAGAAGTAACTCTCTTATTGGTTAGATAAATTTAAAATATCCATGTTTTTTACATGATGGACAGTATCTTAAATTATGTCTTATACATAATGTAAAAGCCTTATATTTTGCAAACGATTGTTTTCTTGAAATTACCAGGTGTATTCCTTCTTTGTAAATAATATAACACTTTTGATATGTATTGAGGCAGTATACTCGGAAAGACATCCAGAAAATTGTCTTTGTATTTAATAAAGCTTTGTTCTGTGGTGTATTTCCAAGTTAATATATTGATCCTCAATTATTAAATGTACTGTAGAGTTATTCGTTATATAGTTCTTTATGGGATTTTGTTAGAATAGTAATTATTTTTAGTGGTTAAAATAAAGTGCATCATATTTTTATTTATGAATGTGTGAAGTTGGAAATTTCCTTAAAAATATTGTTTGAGTGCATATTAAACAGTATAAATTAATTCATTCATTGATATATAGTAGCATTTTACATAGAAACTAGAGTGCTTTATCGGTTTTTTTACAGTATTAAATAACTAAAATTTCTGTCAATCTATGCAGCTTATATCAATATTTTATACACTTTATTAATCAATGCTGTATTTTCGTTTTAACAGTCTGGGTATTCATAAACTATTTTTATGTATGTGAACCATTAAAGACTTGCAGAAAAATATTTTAATATGCTGTAGGACTCTTAAAATCTAATTGAAAATTATATTATGGAAACATTGTGTGCATGTGCAGTAGAATGAAAAATTGTTCTGGCTCAATGTTTTGGATTTTTGCATAGCTTGTAAAAGTAGTATTTTTGGAGAAAAACAATCTGGAAGAATATTTTGGTGTTTAGCAAGACAAATAGTGTAGTTTTTTGTATGTAAAGTGGAGAAAACTCCTTTTCACTACTATTTTTTGGCTCTTCCTTTTCAATAAGTATGCTTTTAAATATATTTCATACTTTTTATCCTGAAAGAGAAAATCTCGATTTCGAGAGGATTATCTAGTATTTGTCGGTTTTAACAATACAAGCTAATTTTTATACTTTCAGTGTACAATTATCAGCAATGATCATGGCTGACACATAATTATTTCGTGAGTAATGAACTGATGTGTTAAAGAAAGATGGACAATTAATTTTAGGTTATTTACTGTATACTCCAATGAATGCAAGCTGTTTATTGTTCAGGTAGATTTAATTACACATATTTACCATAAATAAAATGAATCTTTTCACTGTGCCCGGTGACACATTCAGAAAATTGACTTTATTTTTAATGAAGCTTTTTTCTGCACTGTGTTTCCAAGTGTATACTATCAAACCTTGTTTATTAAATTTATCGTATATGATTTTTACTACTAAGAATATAAATCTCTTTGTTCTGATAAATTTAAATGCGTAATTTTATTTATTTTGCAAGCTGGGTAATATAACACTTACTTCAGTGGAAAAAGAAAAATTAAATTTTCCATAAGGAAAATATTTATATTTGATTGTGTAATTAACAGTTTCATAAGTTAATGCATTTATTTCTATAAAATTGAATTTTACAAAGAAATTAGTTCATATTACTGTGTTTAAGCAATTAGTTTTTGCAGTATTTAAGACTTTAGATTTCTTTATCAAGTTATACAGCTTATATTGAAATTTTATCCCCTATGTCCATTAATGCTGCATTATTGTGTATTGAGCTCTGAGTATTAATAAATTATTTTGATATATCTGAACTATTAAATAGTTATGAAAACATTTCAATATGCAGTAGCTCTCTTAAAATCCAATACTAAATTATATTGTTGAATAATTATAAAAATACACAGCAGTATATAAATATTTCAACTACACATTCTCGTATAATCCTATTTAGCCACTCTGTATCACTAATCTCGACCTCTTTATGTATTTAATTTGCAGTGTTGCACAGTTTTGTTTTATGTTCTATATTGATTTTTATTTTAAAAGAAGCAAATCTTTTATTGGTCAGATAAATTTAAAATATCCATATTTTTTACAATGATGGACTCTATGTTTAATTATGTATTATATTTTTCAAAAGAATTTTTTTTATGAAAATACAAGGTGCATTCCTTCTTTGATAACACTTTTATGCTTCAAAACACTTTTTGCTTAGAACACTTTTGATCTGCATGGAGACAGTATTCATTAACTCTGGAAGACATCCAGAAAATTGTCTTTGTATTTAATAAAGCTTTGTTCTGTGGTGTTTTTCCAAGTTAATATTACTGATTTTTATTTATTAAATATACTATAGAGTAATGTATTATATAGTAGTTATTTTTAGTGGGAAAAAATGTGCTTCATATTTTTATTTATAAATGTATGAAGTTGGAAATTTCCTCAAGAACATGGTTTGAATGCATCCTTTGGTATATAATTGCATTTTACAGAGAAATTAAGTGTGCTTTAACATGATTTTTTATATTTTTTTTACAGTATTAAAGAATTTAAATTTCTGTAAATATATGCAGCTTATACTGATAATTTGTACATTTTATTCATCAATACTGTATTTTCGTTTTTACATTCTGGGTATTAAGAAGCTATTTGATGTATGTTAACCATTAAAGACTTGCAGAAAAATATTTTGATATGCTGTAGGACTCTTAAAATCTAATTCAAAATTATATTATTGAATCATTGTAAAAATTTACAGCAGTATAAAAAAGTTTCAGCCTATGCATTGATATACACTCTTCTATTATTAAGAACTACCTCTTTCTAACTTATTAAATTTGCTGAATTGTTTATTTTGTTTTATGAGCTATATGATTTTTATTTCAAAAGATGCAAATCTCTTATTGGTCAACTAAATTTAAAATATTCAGAATTCTTGCATCTCGAAAACTGTATAAATTATTTCTTTTGTGTAATGGAAACTTTTTATGAATTTGCCAAAATACCATGTGTATGATAATAAGTTTTTAATACTTTTGATATGCATACGGCAGTATTTTATATACTTGGTTACGAATCAGGAAAATTGTCTTTGTAATATAGCTTTGTTTTTTTGCATGTTTCTAAATTTATATATTTACCATTATTTATTAAATATACTGCAGAGTTGTCTAATATTGTTCGTTATAAAATTTAGTTAAAATTTATAGCAGTTATTTCTGTGGAAAAAAATTGCTTAGCATTCTTGTTTCTAAATATGTGAAGTTATGTTTCCATAAAGAAATTTTAATGCATAATAAACATTTTTATAAATTAATGTATTCTTCTGTATATAGTTGTGTTTTACAGAAATATTAGTTCAGCTTACTTTGCTATGACAAATCTTTACAGTATTAAAGATTTTAAATGTCTTTCAGTCTCTGTATTTTATGTTGATATTTCCTATAAGTCATTCATCAACAATGCATTCATGTGAACCATTTAACAGTTGCAGAAAAACATTTTTATATATGCAATAAGACTCTTAAAATGTTATTAAAAATTATAAATGAAATAAAAGTATATTGTTAATTGTGTTAATATACTTATTTGGCTGGTATAAGTTTTTTTTTTTTGTCAACTTGTAAAAATATCTGAACTATAAATATTGTTTTTGCATTTTGATTCAAATATTCAGACACAAGTTGTCTCAAAATAATATAAAGTTTCATTGCTATTCTATGCAATAACACCATGACCATGATTTTTCAGGATGTAATATTTTAAAAACATATCCTGGTTAATAGTTATCAGAGTAGAGATGTGTTTCTGAGTTGTGTCAAAAAATATCAGAATAATAGCTGTCTTAGGTAGTACTTAATACTCTGTTCTGCATCCAGAAAACTGCCTTTGTGTTTACCAAAAGCTTTGTTTGGTGGTATGTTTGTAAGCTTATATAGTTATCTTTATTTATTAAATATACTGCAA
Organism: Araneus ventricosus; assembly: GCA_013235015.1. NCBI lineage: Eukaryota > Metazoa > Arthropoda > Arachnida > Araneae > Araneidae > Araneus > Araneus ventricosus. Next base: position 41,878 of record BGPR01004591.1, on the reverse strand, counting down.
AGTTATTCCTTTTGTTGTTTCCTTATAGAATTTATCGAGTATTTATTTCACTGGAAAAAGTTGCCTAACATTTGTGTTTATAATAAGTGAAGTTGGAAATTTTTATAAAGAAATTTGAATGCATAATAAAGAGTTTTATAAATTTATATATAACTCTGTATATAGTTGAATGATACAGAGAAATCAATTCATATTAATTTGCTTTGACATTTATCTTTTACATCATTTAAAGATTTAAAATTTCTTTTGATCTATGCAGCTTATTTTATATATTTCATTCACCAGTGCTACATACATGTGAATCATCAATCAGTTATTGAAAATCCTTTTGATAGGCAATAGGACTCATAAATCTTATTCAGAATTATAAATTACTGTAAATTGTGCTAATGTACGTACTTGACTGGTAGAAGCTTTTTTTTTTTTTTTGCCAACTTGTTTTGGTAAATTTGTCAAAATAACTGAATTATAAACATTATTTTTTGCATTTTGAATAAAATATTCAGATGAAAGTGGGCCCATAATAATATAAAGTTTTATATAATTCTATGCAATAAGACCATAATAAACCATTGTCCCTTTCGATGTAATATTCTTATCTGTGATATTAAGTAACCATGAACTTTAATTGAAAATCAGAAAATAAATTCACATATTTGTATGAAAAAATTTAAAAGATGACTTCTTTTTCTTTATTTATACAAATCTATATGAAATTAAATGTTTTTACTTGAACGGAAATAAAAAGACTGTTATTGGAAAACTGGCAGGAAAAGAATCCTTGAAATAGTTTTAAATTATTGATATAATTTTTTTGTTAAGTCAAAATAACTTATTAACATAAAAGTCATTTTATTTGTAGCAACATTTCATTCTGAGTTTCCTTCCCCTTATATTTTAAATGTAGGCCTCTAATGCTCTGCTTATTAAAGTACACAAAATAAAAAATATTCTAACAATTTGTTGGTAAAACCAAGAAAATTGCTATATTTTAACAGTTGTTGTATGTTTGTTAATTTCTTTTTAAATTTTGTTTATTGAATTCATAAAGTAACGAGTTGTAATAATAAAATAAGTAGTAAAGAACATTAAATTACTCTTGTTAATGAATATAAACTTGAAGCATGCTGTGTTTCATAGCAATTTATTTGCTATGAAACATAGCAGATATTATGTAGGTAGTAATAGAATGTTAATACCAACTTATCAAAAAATGAATACCTCATTTTATTCTCAAATAATGAAGATATTGAGAAAAGCAAATCTGCATTTTAATTGTGATAGAAATGTTTAAAACAATTGCTATCTATCTGATTATTTGGACAGTTTAAAATATCTGAAATCCATCAATTAAGCATACATTTCATGTAAAGATAATATTAATTCTAAAATACTTACAAATAATATCAATAATTTATTTCATTACACTTATTTGGATTTGTCAAGACTATTATGTTTATGTTCTGAACAGTTACTAGTCAGTAATTCATTCAGTTGAAAATCAAAATTTGCTAAATTCAATGTTTACAACAAGTAACAAGTTTTAAATATGTAAATGTAATAAAATACTTGTGTTAATTTTTTTAAAATAAAGAGAGAAGGAAGTTCTTACAAAAAATATCTAGCGCAATAGCATTTTGTTAATAATAAATGGATTGAATGATTATTTGTTTTATTAGGTATTGGTGTTCATAAAAATTCTTCCATTTTTCAGAAACGTTTAGTCTAATTTTTGTTTACACATGAGCAGTTTACAGGTTCTTCTTTCCAATATTTTCAATCTATATATTTGTTAATGAAATAGTTTTGCAATTTGTTTAAGGAATATTGTTACATAGGCTTTAGTAAAAGCTGGATTTATTTGGAAACTATTTACTATACAAATATTCACTAATGTACATCTAAATACCAATATTTTTTTTATTGCAGCATACTATGAAAATTTAAAACCTACTTGCTTAATAATGTATCAAGACACAGAAATATACAAGTATTTATATGGGATTGTCACTATAAATCTCCATTTCGATACAATTATACTAACATCTGAAAATCGAATCTTATCCATATGTGCTGAAAACATATGGAGATAAGAATAACAATTTTATAAAAATTTTATTTCGAGAATCCTAAATTCAGGCAACAAAAATATTCAAAAGTTGCATGACAGTCAAAACAAACATTAGAAGGCGCTAAAATCAGCTGATAATCATGTGACATATTTGGACCAATGCAAATCTACTTTGAAAATGATGGGGGCAGGAATAACTGGTACCCTACGTAACAGAGTGGGGCGTGTCCTACGTAGGCTCCGATACCGAGAGATCGAGTAACTCTTGTTCGGGAATAAGAATTTCACGAAATCCAGAATCAACGCTCGGTCACGGATTACTCGATTCCGATGCTAACACGCTGTTTGGTGAATAGCGCCGATTGAACTCGATCTGCCGATAACTCGCCGATTTTCTGGGATTGAAAAACGGGGGAAAAAGGCGCCCGACAATCCGCTGTTTTGGCATGGAGAATAAGAAATCGGTGCGCTGACACGAGTGTCAGTGTCAACACGCGGTGGTGAATAGCGCCGTCAGAGTTCTTCGGTCCCGAGAATTTAAGAGTCTTTTCCGACCACATTTATTCCGAGATGTTAACGGACACCACTATCCTTCCAAGTTTTAATAATGCGCTGGACGTTTCTCAAACCGATTCTGTAATACAAAAGGGCCAAGAATGCAATGAAGATAAAATTCACCAAGTCAATAAAATAGTGCCAAGTTTACGAAGGTTATGCGTCGATACACGATATTGCGCATATTTTTGCATCATAGTAGGATAAAGAAGACGGAATATGCAATTTGAACACTTTTTTTCAACCGATTGAAACCAAAATTGGACACGGGTCTACAATAAAGGTTAGGAGACCACACACCAAATTTCATTTGTCTAAGTCTTTGTGTTAGTTATCGTGTAAACAAGTATGCAATTATACAGGCCGACAGACAGTTAATCCGTTGACGGATTTGTTCCAAAATTTGCTACGGACCTACATTTCTGATGATAAATCTGTGTACCAAATTTTATGTATCTAGCTATTTAAGTTTTTGAGTTGTGTTCACATGAACGGGGACAGACAGACTTCCCGTGAATGGATTCTGTCCAAAATTTCATAGAAACCTACAAATTAGGTGCAAAGATCACATACCAAATTTCATCCCTCTAGATTTAATAGTTTTTGAATTATAGTGCTCGCAGGCATAATTCTAAAATTTTATTTTTCGGACTCGGGGAGGTCTAAAATGTGGAGATTTGTCAAAATCTCGAGTTCGAATGTTTTGCAGATTACAATACTTTATGTATACTTCCTATACGAGAAAGTAAAGTGTTTTGAAAATTTAAGAAAGTGGCTATTTTCCTGGTGCCATATGCCATTCCTTAGGTTTGGTTTAATATATGACCATTAAATACTGAGCTTCACAAATAGCAAAGTAGAGTTCTGTGTAAAATGCGGGTCTCTCATCGTAGCTTTTGATAATTTACCTAAACACAGTTAATTTAAAAAAGTTAAGGGTCGAGATGTTGTGTTTTGATTTACGTTAGTCGTTGTTATAGTAAAATGAATTGTACAGGTGAGCCTAAGTACAATATATAGTGGTGTTTTTCGTATCAATGGCGCTGAGGTGTGTTTCTCAAGGCTCTGTACTTCAAGACTTGGGAGAGGTCACACAGCACCCTAATCTGACGGCTTCTTTATGTCACGTTTAGAGGAAAGGCCTCAAAACAATTTTGCGCCTGTGTCCCCAAATTGTCAAATCCATCACTGTCACACACTCTTAGAAATTGCTCAACCAGGGCCATCCCATCCAATGGGCTAATTAAGAATCCAGGGCGCCATCAAAAGCGCCTAAAATTTACAATACTGATTTTGTTTTAATTTATGTAAAAAGTTGTATTTAAATAAAATTTTAATATGTTAAACGTAAAGATAATACATTTTCAGAGTCGTAACTAGACAGTCACCAAAACGTATAACTGTTTTCTGTGACTCGACAGAATTTCTCAGAGATTAGTCCCATTTATTTGTCTAGCTTAGTTTTTTCCTCATTGAGAGATTATTCGAGAAAATGAAGCAAAATTTGACTTTACCTAATACTAACTGTAATTTGATAAATTTGCGCAAAGTTACCTCATGGTGTGGGGATACTTGCACTGGATAATTTTTTTAGTAGGTTACAAAATAAATTTCTTGTATGTATTTCTAGATATATTTATATTAAAGCCTGGTTGAAATATACAAGAGAAATGAATTCATAAAATGCCTGATTATAATGAACAATTCTTCCGTCATTGCGTTCGGTCAAATCAGGATGGCGTTTTAGAAATCCTTTATCCAATTCATATTCTGCGTGTACATTATATTCATCTTCACTGCACCTTTAGTAAGATAAACGTTTATTATTATTTTAAGATCTATAATACGGACAGGAAACTTGAAGTCACTGAATTTACATTGAAACGGTCTTTCCTTTCATTGAGAAAACTATTGGATTTTCATGTTTAGTTATATATGAATTGTCTTTTTGTAAAAAACTGTTCTTGGGGTACCAAAAAAAAAGTTTCCGCCCTTTAAAAATACCCCAAACTTATGAAATCGCGTTAAATCAAGCTAGAGAACCTGTTTACAAGTCCGCAAATTTCTTTTATATACCCTGGCATATCTGAAAACTTCAAATATTGTTCATATTATTTAATACAAAATAAATTTTAAAAACAATTGTATTGCTAGTTTCATCACAAATCTCCCAGGTCAGAAAAAATACCATAGCTTAACTAACAAATATAATTGGCATTCAAAGTAACAAAATGAAAGTTAGTTTAGAGTAATCTTTGATGAAGGCACTTGCCTTCAGAAATGCCACATACTTTCTGCCGGAGTATACAAATTTTTCAAGTACAAATTTCACTGAAAAGTGTTCCATTGTCTCTTTCCGTCTGGAACCCTGTTATGCGTTTAAGGAATGAAATTTAGCCGTGTTCCCCTGTATTAGAAAAAAATGTCAACCCCTGAGCCCCTACCCAGATAGCATGTGTACACTTTGCAATTTGATTTTTCTTGATATTAGCTTGTCATGACAAACTTGATGTGGCAACTTTCCGAACTCCTACAAAGTAACATAATCGACTAAACCACTGTAAAAAACAAGTTTGCTGTGAAGTGACGTCATGACGAATTTCAATTCACGATTGCAAAACAATTGCTGCCAAGATATAGACGATAGATCTTGTCTCTATTAACTAAAACGATCCTGATTTTTAATAGCATTCGGACAAATTCTTTTGCCTAATTCAATAAATCAATGTAACCATAATTTGTGCAAAAGAACTTTTTATAAAAAGATTTTTGAAAGCATTTCCATCTTAACTAAATACTTAGCTGTGAATCTGAGATAATGGGCTATGTCGAATAATGTGTCATTCTCGATTTATAGAGTGAGGTCATGTGACACATACCCAACATAATTATCTGCCCCGTAAAGGCTTCTGCAAAATATACTTAAAAAATCGCAAAAATAATTATTTTGTAAAAAATTATGACAACACCATTTTTGTCTGACTTTAGTAATGGAAGGAAATGAGATAACAACCTAGCGTTGATCGAACTGTATTTTTCATACGCCTGCCTCCAGTTTATACGCGTACAAAGCAGATGTAATTGAGTACATGAAATCTAAAAGTGAAAACCTCATAGAAAACAATATTTTAGTAAAACCCTATATATAACATTTAATTCTTCGTTTCTTTATATCACACAAAAACCCACACAAAACTCTATCCATTGACTTGTTGTATTGTTCAGGGTTCCATTGCAACAATACGGCTTCTGCCAGTGCCGCTTTTGGCTGGTTGTTGTAGTACCACTCTATTAAAATTGAAGGTAAACGTATGTGGGCTGTGTAATGTATGTATGTGTATGTATGTCCCCATTCTCAAATGAACCGCCGAACGTAGGGAGAGAAGTGCGGAAGGTACCAAAAGTGGGGAATAACTAGGAAGCCATTTCCTGGCTTATTTGAATTTCTGAAATTTTAGTGAAAAGATATTAATTAAAACTAACTGGACAACAATGCTTTCATTGTTTGGGATATTTTATAACAACAATACTTTCATTGTTACAGCGCAATTCAAATTTATTTTATTATTGAAGTCGTTTAATTTTAAAGAACATTATTACAACAATAAAAGTGACGCTGACAGAAATAAAAAAAATGTATTGTTTGAAAGTGTATAAATTCTTTTTTTTATCCCGTGATATAATCCAACAAATCATTCTTTAACAAAATAAAAGGTGTTTTGTTTGCTGTAAAGTTACAGCCGAAAGATGATTAGTTATGTTAGTGATCTTAATCATTTAATTCATTGATTTGACCGTTTAAATATTTCCAGAAGCTTCTATCTATGCTGATATTTGGAAGTTACTATTTTTGCTTTGTTCAATTTCGCTTTTTCCGATGCCTAAAAGAAAAAAGAGGAATTGGTGGATGCTGCTGTAGACGGGACGCTAGAAAACGTGAAAGGAGAGTTGCTGGAAACTGAAGAAGAAAGAAAGCCAGCTGATTGTCAACTATAAAAGGCACAACGTGGCCAGGACAGAAGCGAGCGGAAGAAACAGCGAACAAATAAATAATGATTGTCGGGCATGGTGGGCCTCGTAGGCAGAGAGAAGAGCCGAAGAAACATGAACAAAGAAATAGCTGATTGGCAGCAATGGGACAAGGTGCAGCTTGAGAAGAGCCGAAGAAACAGAAGAACAAAAGAAATAGCCGATTGGTAATAATAATGGCAACAACGTGGCTTACAGGAGAGAGACAAGGAACAACGAACAAAGAAATGAATGATTGTCAGCCACATAAATACGCAAGAGAACGCTGTCTAAATGCGTTATTGAAGGACAAATCACCCACTATACAAACTTTTTATACTAGAACTGTTTTGAACTGAAGAACACAACTGAAATGACAATTGAAATGCGGAGGGCTGCTTCCGGATGAAAAGAATACCGAGAATTCAATATGTTCAAGTATGGAAATATTATTGAGCAGGCTTCAGTGTATCCAGAAAGTGGAAATGGAAAGCAATTGATGGACGGTCTCTCCGATGAATTATCTCATGAATTCCTTAAAAAATAATATATACAAATTCAAAAAAATAAAGCTTCAATGGTGCAATAGATTGTACTGTCTGTGGAGAGTGCTGTATTGCTCCAGAATCTGTAATAAATTCACAGTGACCTTCACCAATTCCAGCTGCAGTGAGGAAAACACTAATACAATACACCCCAACAATATTATAACAGACAGGCATGTGTCACGTGACCTCAGGTATACTGATTTAGCCTGCGCACCTGCCAATAGTCATGCTGGCTAGAAGTAATCGCATGTAACGTGAGCAGGAGAGAAGAGCCGAAGAAACAGAAGAACAAAGAAAAGAGAATACGTTTGGGGAACGTAACGTTTACGTTACGACAATATATATAAAAAAAATAAATCGGAGGCGGGGCATGAAATTAGTGGTTAAAAAAGATTCAAATTTGAAAGAATACTTCTTACTTTGGAGAAAGTAAGGACAATATTTGTTGAAAAGTTCGAAAAAGGAAAAAAATATGTATCCGAAGGCCCCAGGTGGACCCCACCCCTCCGGGAATATCCCATTATTCAAGATTGCCCGTAAACGCCGGTCATGCAGCTAGTCTACCTCTATTAAAATTGAATGCAAACAAACGTGGCTGTATGTGTATGGGCTGTATGTATGTCCCCATCTCCTTCAATGGTTGAACAGTAGCGCGCGGAAAGTACCAAAAGATGGGGAATAATTCAGAATCCATTTCGGCCATTTATCGAAATTGTAATTTCCAGTGAGAAAAGATACACTGTTCAATTTGCATAATAATACTGTCGGAATTTTATAACAATATTTTCATTTGAGCAGCGTAATTCAAAATTTATTTCATTGTTGGAAGTCACTATTTTAAGGAACACGTTACAACAACAATAAAAGTGACGCTGACAGAAATAAAAAAAAATGGCCGTTGAAAGTACAAATTTTTTTTTTATCCCGGTGATATATAACGTCCAACAAAAAAATCATTTTAAATCAGAAATTAAAAGGGTTCTTTTGTTCCTGTAAAGTTACAAAATGAAACATAGATTAGTTATTTTCAATGATTTTAATCATTATCATTAATTTGATAAAGTTTAAATATTTGTGATCGCCTAAGCTGATATTTCCAGTTACTTTGTTTTGTTCAATTCTCGCTTTTTCCGATGCCTAAGAGAAAAGAGGAATTACAGGGGATGCCGCCAGTGCAGACGGAGGCAATTAGAAACGTGAAAGGAGAGCTGTTGAAACTGAAGAAGAAAGAAGCTGCCGATTGTCAACTATGTAACAACGTGGCCAGACACAGAAGAGTTGTTTCAGAAGATCAAAAGAAGCTGATTGTCAGACATGGCATTGGCGGGCAGGAGAAGAGCCGTGAAGCAATAATACGTAACTGGAACGAAGACGA
>BGPR01004591.1:0-28237 GCA_013235015.1 Araneus ventricosus | reverse complement strand
TATTGTACTTAGGCTCACCTGTACAATTCATTTTACTATAACAACGATTAACGTAAATCAAAACACAACATCTCGACCCTTAACTTTTTTAAATTAACTGTGTTTAGGTAAATTATCAAAAGCTACGATGAGAGACCCGCATTTTACACAGAACTCTACTTTGCTATTTGTGAAGCTCAGTATTTAATGGTCATATATTAAACCAAATCTAAGGAATGGTATATGGCACCAGGAAAATAGCCACTTTCTTAAATTTTCGAAACACTTTACTTTCTCGTATAGGAAGTATACATAGATAAAGTATTGTAATCTGCAAAACATTCGAACTCGAGATTTTGAAAAATCTCCACATTTTAGATCTCCCCGAGTCCGAAAAATAAAATTTTAGAATTATGCCTGCGAGCACTATAACTCAAAAACTATTAAATCTAGAGGGATGAAATTTGGTATGTGATCTTTGCACCTAATTTGTAGGTGTCTATGAAATTTTGGACGGAATCCATTCACGGGAAGTCTGTCTGTCCCCGTTCATGTGAACACAACTCAAAAACTTAAATAGCTAGATACATAAAATTTGGTACACAGATTTATCATCAGAAATGTAGGTCCGTAGCGAATTTTGGAACAAATCCGTCGACGGGTTAACTGTCTGTCGGCCTGTATAATTGCATACTTGTTTACACGATAACTAACACCAAGACTTAGACAAATGAAATTTGGTGTGTGGTCTTCTAACCTTTATTGTAGACCAGTGTCCAATTTTGGTTTCAAGCGGTTGAAAAAAAGTGTTCAAATTGCATATTCCGTTTTCTTTATCCTACTATGATGCAAAAATATGCGCAATATCGTGTATCGACGCATAACCTTCGTAAACTTAGCACTATTTTATTGACTTGGTGAATTTTATCTTCATTGCATTCTTGGCCCTTTTGCATTACAGAATCGGTTTGAGAAACGCCAAGCGCATTATTAAAACTTGGAAGGATAGTGGTGTCCGTTAATATCTCGGAATAAATGTGGTCGGTTGGTTTGGGATTTATTGGCGCAAGAGCCAAATTTGGCCATGCTGCGCCAAACGTACGGTGAAAGTACAGCATATGGTGGAATATAAAATCATGATTATGGTGCTAAAATATTCGTTTCAAATGAAAAAGGATTAAAAGGAAAGAATGATAACACGGAAGTACAAAGCAATCAAATATGATTTAAAAAAACCAATTGATTGTAGGAACGAAAAGACCCTAGGATGAGGATTCTCTCCCACTACGTCTTTAAGTGATAAAAATGTTGCATTAAAAAATGACTGACGCTGAAAGGTGAAAACTGGACATTCAATTAATATATGAAGAACCGAATAAGGTGCTTGGCATGAAGTGCATATAGGTGCGGGTTCAGCAAAAAGCAAGTGCTTATGAGTAAACCGCGTGTGTCCAATACGGAGACGAGTCAATATGACATCTTTTCGCCGCACTGGAACACCAGGCCACCTACCAAGAAAGGGTTTTAAGCAGTGTAGTTTGTTTTGTTCTTGCAAATCCCACAGTTGTTGCCACATCTTATTGATAAATGTGGTCGGAAAAGACTCTTAAGTTCTCGGGACCGAAGAACTCTGAAGCGACTGGTGAAGAATCGCAAAAAATCAACTCTTGAACTCACGGCAATGTTTAACACGGGGCACATCAACACGCACAATGCGACGAGAACTTAATGGAATGGAACTGAACAGTTGTAAACCCACAAGAAAACCACTTGTTTCGGCGATTAACAGTAAAAAACAGTTCCAGTTTGCTAAGCAGCATAAGGATTGGACTGTTGAGCAAAGGGGAAATGTCATGTGGTCTGGAGGAGTCAAGATTCAGCCTATTCCAGAACGATGGGTGCACCAGGGTTAGAAAGGAACCTCACGAAGAGATGGACTCTTCATGCATAGTGCCCACTGTGCACGCTATTGGAGGCAATATTAAAATTTGAGTTTGCTTCAATTGGTCTGGGATCAGTAACATTATACGACAGTAAAATGAAGACGTAGCATTACTTAAACGTGCTTAATCTCCAGGTCATCCCATGAATGGATTTTTTTTTCCTCGATGGAACTGGCATGTTTCAGGACGACAATGCCAAGATCCGCCTACACGAACAGGCCACCACAAAGCTTGGGTCTTAACCCAATCGAAAATCTTTGGGAAATACTGGAACACTGGTTTCGGGGTGGTTCGTTTCTTCCGTCGTCAGTTCAGTGCCTTGGTGACAAACTACTGCAAACCTGGACGACAATAAGCGTTGAAACCGCACAGAATCTTATTGAAACAATGCTACATCGAATGTGCGCTGTAATCTGACCAAAAGATTGTCCAACCAAATATTAAGGTAGGCGAGTTTTTTTTGGCCAGGTAGTGTATATTGTCATATATTCTGTTTGCATAATGTGGTTGAAAACTTTAAAATGTTACAAACATGAAGCATGCAAAAAAAAAAAAACTGGATTTCTCATAAAAAGTATTTTGTCTCCCCAAATGTAGGTGCTATTTTTACGAAAATTTATGCAAGAATTGTACTCAGCAAACAAAACCATTGATGAAAAGTCAAAAATCATTATCAGCTTTCTGTGCAATGGTGCGAGTCCAAATCCTTTTCATTTCCTGGCTCTTCTCCTAGAAGCCCTTGTGACCGAATCTTCACTGTAAAACGCGCGTTCCTACGATTGAGCGTCTCATAATTCTCTACAAATAATTTTGAGCCATTGCACCCATATTAACTCTAATTTTTTTGTATTTTACGAATTATATTTAACTTTCGGACACAAGTGTATCTGACGATGTTAACAGCGAAATGAAGGTTCCTAGAACATGTGGCAAGGAAACAACTAGAGAAAACGTTCCTTCAAGCAATGCTGAGGAATATTTAAAATGAGTGATATTTATATCTATAGTTGATTATTTTATTTCAGAACTTGAATCAAGGTTTAACTCAGGATTTTACCTCTGCAAGGACTTATACCATTGAAGAATGCAATTCACAACAGCATTCATATGACTTCAAAGTATAGCAGTTTTTTTTTTTTTTTTATAGTTCGGAGTTTCAGTTAAAATCGGAATTCAAAATATGGCAAACAAAATGGGAAAATGTGGTTAGGTTGACATATTTTATAGTCAAGGCGGTTAATCACACCTAATTGAGAATCTTGTGAAGAGGACAAAACTTTTTGAGTAAAAAAATAAAATGAAACAATTTTAGTTGATTATATAGCATTTTTTTTCCAAGTTAAAAATACCAAAAAGTTTTTTCACAGTATCCATCAAGGATTCATAGATCTGCCCTTGTATATATTTAATAAATTAAATTTAATTAAATAATTTTACTTAAAATTAAACTAGTTAAAATTTTAATTTGAAATTAATAATTAATTCAATTAAGTAAATCTTAATTTTTAAGATTTATAAACATGGAAAAATGGTTTTAACATTTTCCCCCCCCCCCCCCCCCCCAATGAAATCCTAGATCCGCCCTTGCAGAGAACAAATATTTTTAAAAATAAAGTAACATGCATTTAAAATGACCCTTAAATTTCAATTTACATAGCTCTACCTACATTATACAGAAACATGCATATAATCTTTTCAGTATGCACTTGAAACCACGATAATCATGCATATACAATCCTGGTACATCTACAATAATTTTATATGCAAATGAAATTTTTAAGATATAAGAGACTAATATAATGACAAAAAACACACTATTTTTATGTAAACTTCCTCAAAAAATAAAAAGACCATGCTAACTATTTTTGCATCTGCATTTAGAGAGTGTTATTGATTAGCTGAATAAACCATTCTATTAGAAAATGAATATATGAACTTGATATTTGTAATATGAATCTAGGAATAACTTTAGCATTTAACTGTTTCTGCTTTTTAAGATAACTTTTAGATGTATTTTAAAAAATGAAATAAATGGTCAAGACAAACAAATTTTTAAATGATAAATGAAGTCTTGTAATACAAAAAACACTGATATTTTGCAAATAGCAGGGAAAGAAAATGCTACAAAAAATTCCATGACAGTGTAAAAAATGTGTCAATATACAGAAATTCAGCATGATATTACAAAGCTGAGCTGAAAGATAAATAAACGTCACACATGGAGAATGCTAAAAAAGCAGTTTTATTAATAAAAAATAATCATGCAATTATGAGACGTCAAAATTTATATTTGGTGAGCAAATAACCCAATAGATGTTCAACTCTCATTTTTACATTTCATTGAATAATTTGATATTTATCAGTCGATCTTCAAAATCAGTGAAAATGCATGCAAAAGCAAATAATACATTTCCATATTCTATAGAAAACTCTCAAAGCACCATATAAACATAACATGTTTTTAAAAATAATAAAGATTCATTTATATACATTATATTTGAAATAGCAAGGATAAAAAGTTTTCTGAAAACTTCATTATTAACATAAAAAGCAAACAACATAATATATTTTAAGCTATAAGCATATTTTAATCCTGGAAATTTAATTTAAAAAATTCAGCAGAAGGAAAAAAAAGTGGCAATAAATTATATCTTTCTTTACTTTTGCAGGATTTACAACTTGCAGGATTAAAGAATATGCTCCAAATAAAAAGAAGTGTGGCACCTCAAGGAATTTAAGAGGAAAAAAATTAAGAGAATAATCAATCATTGAATTAGAAGATGTCTACTTTTCAAATACAGAAGCTTACTTTTACACTGCACACAATCCATGTTAATGCAAACAATATCAGTTATTTTCACTATAAAAATACATCCAACCATAGCTGTGTAGTTTTTTCTTCCTTTTTCAAAAATACAACTTCCATTCTAATATCACATACAATTTAGTTATGACAGAAAGCATGCCAAGATATACAACAATAATTAAAGCAAAAACATAAGGTATACATGAAACACCACTAGAAAAATACTTTTTAAGTCTAGTTTATATTTGACATAACAAATTAATGACTTAAGTAAAGTCTTGTGAATCTACAACCTCTAGTTCAACTAGGAGGAGAGAAACTCAAAACAAAGACCCAAAAAATAATAAATTGAACAAAATAGTACAATGAAAAGAATTAAGACACAGATGTTAAAAAATATAACTGAATGGCTTCATGAATAAAAACAATTCTCTTTTGACATCAAAATGAGGTTCGATGAAATAATGTTTTAGAGATAACAAGATAAATTATGCATTTTATTTAATAAAAAGGAGTTTGATTTACTTATCAACAAATTACAAATCTGAATAGATTTCTTTAGTGACTTCTCCTCTACAAAGTATCAAAATCTACTTGAAAACAATAGTTTCCCACATAACCAGAGGTATAGTAATTTTCTAACAATAAACACTAAAATATTCTTTTTTTTTCAGATTGAGTGTTTTGGGTTATGATATGAAGAATACACATATAACAGATTCTATCTCTGACAAGTCTTGTCACCATTAAACAATTTCAATGAAAAATATCTTATTTCAATAATGAAAGTAATATAACAATTCTAATAACTTTTTTCTTTATAGAATTGTGAAAAACATTTTTAGGGTTTTTTTTTTGTTGTTGTCACAAAGTACATACACTACTGGTTATCAAGTAATCTCTTAACAGTGTAATTTTTGTACTATCTACTTAGATACCCCCCCCCCTCTGTTTTGGGGGTAAGTTGTATTAATTCAACTATATGTCCATCAAACACTTAAGAAATTAATGTATTACCAGACTCTTTTGTTTCAAGTTTTAACATCTGTGAATGACTTCATTTTAGCTTACAAGTTTAAAAATGGCATAATTGGATGCACGAGTGGAGCTTGGGAAAAACTGTTAAGGGGCTAATAAAATAGTATTGATTATCATATTATTTACTATAAAATTATATAATTTCAATCAATTTCATTCATTTCAGTGGTAAATACATTACTTTATTTGACTACTTCTTTGTGCAATGTTACTGATTTCAAGCAGATGCACAGAATGCAAAGAGGAAAGAAATTCTTAGTTTTTTCTTACTTAGATGTTAACTTTCCAACACCAACAGTCTGAAGTTGCAAAACAGCATGGAGATTATACTTTTTTACATTAAGAACAATAAAACATATCTGAGAAAAAGAGTTAAAAACTTATTTTTATAAACACAGTAAAAAAATCACGAGAAAAAAAGTATTAGCAGTGATTCCGATTCATTTAATAACTATGCTAAAGGTGGAAAAAGAAGTGCAGATAATTTGCCATAGCAGTGCTGACACTCAGTAAGGTATTTTTTGGAGAAAATATTTAAAGACAGAAATGAGTCAGAGGTGTTAAAACAGCACAGTACAGAATCAAGAGATATTGAATTTCAGAAATGTCACTGAAACAAACCTTACAGATCTAATTTTTGGCATGGCATCCAATTAGTAATTAGAATTCAGTATGTATGTATAGAAACATACACAAGATCTCAAATCAATAGACTACGAATTTAACAGACAATATTTGACTAATGCCTTTGAGCGTCTATTCCCCATTTTAACAGGCAGATGTAAGGGTTTTTTTTGTTACTAATACAGTATTAATTACATCAAACACCATATTAATTGCCATATATTTTACACATAACTTTAACATTATACAACACAACTTCAAGATTCTTTATATATTTCTAGTTCAAAATACAATTCACGATTAAACCAACTTTTGATTTTATGCCCTAATGAGTCTATTAAACTGACTGTTTAATATGTATATATGTACACAGTGAACCGACATATGAAAACTCATACTAAATATCAAACATAGTTAACCTGTCATAATATTTAAAATATATCTTTTTGCTGAGTATTGCTTAATGACTCCTTTACTGCTGTCATACGATTAGTGGCACCAAACTGCCCTGGTTATGATGTGATTACATAAAGTGGTGCTACTGTACTATGGATACATTGAAATAGTGTTCTACAAATATATGATTAATAAACAGTCAAGATATGATTCAAGAGAGGAGGATCTACAAGTCATAAAAATAGACATGAATTCATTGAAAGAATGCAATGACTGTACAACGTCTTTTTACGCTATTATAATATTCAATACATAAATCTCTCAATATATGAATTAAGACAGCAATTAGTACATATCGATTTTCCAAGCCCCGATGATAAACCGTCAAATACGGCAGTCAAAAACTGTATGCTGCGTTTAAACTTGGCAATAATCCGGGTGCTATTTCGAGAATGGGGGCTGTTAAAATCAATAAGTACTGAGCAATTTTAAAAATATTTGAATAAAGTTCATAAATATATATAATGAAGTGAAAAGCATTTTGGGTATTTCAACACATAACCAAATTCTCTATCTTAAGGTCAATCTTTGAAAACATATCGCATAACAATAAACTTTGAATTAACAAGAAACTTGCAAAGAAACACAAAGCATAACAAAACAAAGCCTTTTCTTACTCCCCAACAGACATATGAGAATAAATGTAAATAATTAAAAACATCATAAACAAATATTAATCACCAAACTACCCCTACTTAAAAACAACTTTTCGATTTATGTGCCCAGTATCATGAATTTGGATATAACTGCTTTCATTCTGCTTCAGGGAACCATCTTCATCTGTATGATATCCAGGAGAGGGTATCTCATACTTTGGAGAGACTCGAAATCGTTTAGGAGGATTTAAATCTGGATCCTCAAAACCCTTGAACATTGGTGGATGGGCATCTTCAAAGAATTCTGGTTTTCTTGGAATAATGATGTAATCCTGGCTTTTGTTGATGTGTTCCCCATTCCCTTTAACTTCAACAGTATTAGATTCAATATCTGGGGAAGATAGCAGAACACGAGAAGATCCTGCGAAATAAAAAAAAAATAATCCAACATACAAAATAAAAACAAATTTATACTTAGGTTTTCATAAACTGTCTAACTTGGCATCACTTATAAAAATAAAAAATTAGATTAAATTAACTAAATGACCATGATAAAATGTTTAATATAAGCCAAAAGAGGAAAATATATTAATTAAAAATAAATAAGGAAGTATGAATCAAGTTCTTAATCAAAAAATAAATTAACCTAAATTGAAATTGGGAGAAAAATTTCTTTTAAAATACAGCAAATTTTATTCATCTTCAAAAAAATATTATGTTCCCAAATAAAACAATCAATTTCTAAGTAAAAAGAAGAAAAAAAAACCTTTAATGAGAATTTAGCAAACAAACACAAAAAAATTCTAATTCCAATATACAACACTTACCAGGAGAAGCCTCATTCTTGATAGGAGACAATAGTTTTGATTGTAAAGAATTTGGGAAAAGGCTTGGCAATAGAAGTAATGCAAATGATACAATGAGGACCTACAATATAATAAAAAATCTTCTTTGTTACTAATCCTGTAAGAACTAGTTTACAACATGATATTTCAATAAAAGATTTATATGATCAAGATATTTTATATAAATCTCTTAAAATAAGGATTAACTCATTAATGGTATTTGGATTTATGTGTCAAAAATATTGCTTCTGTCTACATTTGTAAGACTTCATTAGGGAATTCGAATCTGATTTTGCAAAAATCTCATACATGTATTAAAGGATTGACAACCACATGTGTATTTCATAGGCATGCTTCCCCAAACTATTTAGACAAAGTTTAAATTTCAATATAATGACAACTTTCAAAAAAAGCAAAGTGTGATTTTTTTCCCTCCCGAAAGTAGGATTTTACTGCTTTGTACTTATGAAAGCTGGAAAATTAAATCATGCATCTATATAGTTAAATTTCCATCTAATATCAGATTTGAATGTTTACTAAATCAGCGAGGGGGAAAAAACAAGTATCACTTCAAATCAAAAATAAGATCAAAATAATCAAAATTCATAAATGACTGAAGAAGTTAAAGCTTTTTGGATAAACCAAAATGAAACAAATAAATCAGTGATTAATTCACATACAGAACTCAACCGCAAATTCGGTGTTCGGTAGTGTAAGGGATTCCTAGAGAATTTTTAAAAAAAGCGAAGTTGAGGAATTCTTCTGAAAATATCTTATTGAAGAATTTTATTCTTTATAAAGGTCTTTATTAAAATATGTTAACAGAATTTCAACAGCGGCATATGCAACATCAATTTTGTATACCAAAAATAAAAATCATTTCCCTTGTTTTCTAAATATATATCAAAAGGATTTATTAGTTTGGTTACACACTAAACAACTATATCATATAGCTTTATACAGGGTTGAGATTGACAAAAAAGCAAAAAGACTGAAATCATATGAGAGCAAAAAATCTGTACCATAATCTACACGCAAAAGATGTTTTAAGAAGTAAAACGTCAGAACATGCAACATGATGAAAATATTACACTATAATAATTAATAACTTAATTATTTATAATTCAGTATGTAGAAATAAGAAAAGGAATATTAAATTATTATTAAATCATTCACATTAAAAGTTAACAAACAAGTTTAACACATCATCAGGAGCATCTTCAAATACAAAATTAGACATTAAAACATATTTACCACCTGTACATCACTGAGATGCAACATTCACCCAACAGAAGTCTGAGAAGAATTATATTTAATAGCCTTTTGAAAAAAGTTAGCTCAAAAAATAAATAAAAATAAGGACAAATAATTCCTTTTGCTTCATGCAATTGTGTAAAGTGTATTCTCTTTAGAAATTATAATAATGTATCATATACTGCATTCTGTTTTATTTCTTTTATTTTTATACATTTTTGCAAAAGTAACAACACATTGATTTTGCACCTTATAAAGTGAGAGGGGTCGAGAAATTGTACAGTTACAATGACAGATTCATTTAGCATTATTGTTATTTAAAACATTTCCTTAATTGTTAAAGAAGTGGCTTTCTTTCGTTTTTTTATTTGTGTGGCTTTTGTTAGTAACAGATCTCCATTAACACGCTTCAACCCTTGTTTTGGAGAGATCCTATCTTTGACAGATTTTTCTTCAATAAAGGATGTGTTTGCATCCTCTGCAAGTTTATTTTCAGTAGAGGCTAAAATTTTTGCACAGTGTTCATTAGTATCTCTGTTTAATTACTGGCATAGTTGTTGGGACTACATTATCTCTAGAATGCCTAGGTAAATCATCTGTTTTATTTTTTATTTTGAGAAGATTTTTTTTTATGTCTTATTCTCTGCTTTTTTCCTGCATTTGCACACAGCTTTTTAGCTGCCTCTTTTGACACAAGTTTTTCATTTTTTAATGCACTTTATTTATTTGTTTTTGTTCCATTTTTTTTTTTATTTCTTCATCTTGGTGCACCCTACAAGATGACCTTAAGTTTTCAACATGTTCATGCAATTGCAAAATAAGCCACAGAGGTTTTGTTTTCTGCAAAAAGGTGGTACTTAATACTTTGAATGGCACTGAATGTTGGAATGTTCATCCTTGTGGAGCTTGCTGATATAATATTGATTCATCAGCAGAAGATGAATTAGCTAGTTTCCTAGCCGGTGGAGTTCAGCCACACGGTTGAGCATATTTTCCCAGAATTTACTTTCGAAAACCGAAGATAGGAAGGTTTCTTTTCTTTGTGTAAAAGCGGAATTTTCGGAAGAAAAAGCAAATTTTTGTGGGGAAAGAAAACGGAATCGGGGGGGGGGGGGGTTTTGAGAGAAAAAAAGCAGAATTTCTCCAAAATAACAAAAAAGCGGAAGAATCTCATCCCTGTTTATATTAATAAATATTGTTTTTGTTTGTAACAATTACTTTCTCCAGACAGTATTATTATTTTTTAAAAATATCTGTAGATTTATACCCTCTAATTCTTTTTGTCCACTAGTTTGATAAAAATTAATATCAAATGTATTCTGAACAAAGTACCAGTGGCAACAAGTCAGGGGAGTGGCTGCCCCCTTACTTTTTCTGGAAAAAATTAAATTTTTTGTTTCTTTTTAGCTGCCCAAAACAAAGAATCATTAAAAAGCAATAGTATCTGCGAAAGCCAACTAATTTTGTAACTAAATTTTTAAATTTTGTTGTCTACCCTCCTATACCTCCGGGTACTTTTAGATGTCAGTAAATTTTTTGCCCTCCCCCCTCACTTTTTCACCCAATCGCCGCCACTGAAAAGTACCAATTATAACCGCGATATTCTATAGATTTGAAACTGTGCAATTAATTCTTCATAAATGAAAAATCAGCCAGACAATCCAACACTGTCATTCTTTGAAATCACAAATTCTGGAACTTAAGTAAATAGAAAAGTTCCTGAAACACACTAAAAAATATAATTCTGAAACTGCTAATATACATTTATGGCACAGTTTTAAAATACCCTTTCATAAGGTAAAAAAAAAAATTTTTAATTTGGGGGGGGGGGGGTCCCACAGCGAGGGGGGGGGGCGAGAGAATAATTTAAATATAATTTTGTGTTTTTTAAATCTTGTTACTGCTAAGTTCTTAGCTATATTTAAAAAATTACCATTAGACATGTGCTTGTTTGAACTTGCTTTCCTGTTGAACTTGCAATTATGGATTGAAGATGCTTAATTTTATCAAGCAATGACCTAAAAAGAAACAAATCTCATGAAAGAAAATTTTGTTCCAATATTTGAATCAAATGGTATAATGTAAATTTCTTTTAAAATGCTCATTTAAAACTCTTTAAAATGAAATTAACACAAGCTTCATCTTGAATAATCACAATAAAAAATTATTAAAATATTGTGTAATACAGATTAAAATTATCAAAAAATAAATTATTTCATATTCTTTGGGTTTTTTAAGGATAATCCTAATTAAGATACTGACAGAGATAAGACAAATGATATCTAAATTTCTTTCTGTATGGGTGATCAAGATCATATTTTACCTAATTTAAACATTTTTTCCTCCACCTTTAAAAACTGGAAAATAGTCAAATCACATGACTTTTACAATGAAATAAAACAAATATAACATTTTCTGAATAAAAGTAGCATTTGAATTTTTTCTGAGTAATTTAATATTGGGAAATGCGCATATAATTGATTAAAATTTATTTTTAATTAAGCTGTATAGCTCTTTCCCATTTACCAAATATTTTTTTTCAATGCGCAATACCATAACAGAAATTTTGATTTGTATCTACAATGAATTACAAGCAACACAAAACCCTTACAGTAACATCCATCTCCCCTATTCTACGACTTGGGAGTGATCCAAGCATTCTATTATTGCATTCCTAAGCAGTGGGAATAGTTACATTTCTAATAACAAATTACAGAGGAAGATATTTTGTAAAGAGGTATATATGTCATGGTCAATGTGATTAATCATTTATTATTAATACTAACCACAATTATACATATTAACCAATTAATCACAATGACTGTAGCATACATAAGCCTGGGGCAGTTAATGCATACACTCCGCAAAGTATAGGTACGAGCAGTTAGGGGTTAAACGGTTGCAAGTTCATTTTAAAATGAATTCAGAATTTAATTAGCTATCATCTTATCAATCGTAGAATGCTGTTCTTAACTATCACCTTATTCAAAATGTATGACATTTTTCAAATATTTATATTTTCTTTTGACATAACACACACAAACACATGAAACTGTCACAGTAATGATTAACCAAATTTTATACATAATCATATAAATGAGTTCTCTCGCATAATTTAAATGCTTAAGCATTCTATATAAGCATTCAAACTACTTTTCATAGTATTTATACACGATTTTAAACTTAACTAAATAATTATCTATCTCGCTCTCTCTGTATATTATAATACAAATATTGAAAATCTGCATATTTGACAACTGGCAACAATGCATCAATAAATATACCCAACATTTAAAGCCTCTATATTCCTAAGTTTATTTCCAATGCATTTTTTAAAATTCAGATTATTTTTTAGATTTCAAAGAATTAGTTGCCAAATTTTGTATTGCATCTCTAACTTAGATTTTAACACTCCAATTAAATAGCATATAACTCCATAACAAACATCTTTCTCTAAAATTATTTTTTATTGCTTTGCGTTTTTTTAAGATGACAAAAATAAACGAAAGAGAATTTATTTTCCAATATCAATGTACATTTCTTACTTTTGTTGGCTTTCCAATGTTTGCACCTTTTTCTGTAACCGAACATTTTCAGAAGTACAAAGTTTCACTCTAAAAATTGTAATAATTAAAATTATAAACAATTTTAAATGGAAGTTTCTAATTTTTGTCTTCAAAATTTTCATTTAAAACTTTCAAAGAAGCATTATACCTGCTTTCTAAGCCATCAATATAATCTTTCTTGCGTTTTCTACTTTCTTGAGCAGATTGCTAGATGAAATGAAAGAAGAAATACTATTTTAAAGAAATTTTGAAACTACACATTCATAATTTTAAGATAAGAATTGGTAAGCAATCATAAAAGTAATGCCACTATATATCCCTACTTCTATAAATAAGACAAAAACAAGCAATACTTATGCTAACCCACCATCTTTAAAAAATCTCTGAAGTGTCAAATAGTGTCTAAAATTTATATTATCAGGATGGTAAATTCTACATGAAATAATACAAAAAAAGTACACCTGAAAAAATCCACAAATTTCAGGGATTCTTTTTTTAAAAAGAAAGATATTAAATATAAAATAAAAATTAAATGTAACAACAAACCTTATTTCGAATTTTTCTTCGGATTCTTTTCAGTTCCCTTTCTTCAGCCTGGAAACAGTATTTCAATTTTGTCAAAGTATATTTTAGACAACGATTGTACATATATATACATAATACAAAGAGAAATAAATTATCTTAAACCTGATAACTTTTAAGATTTATGTAGTGAAACAAATAATTTGCTAACAATAAACTAGAATTTTAGTTCTTAGTTATGAAATATTTCATAATATAATACAATATTAATCCCAAAAAAACCCTGTTTTATAACTGTGTTTTATTACATTCAATCAATAAATTCTTCACCTATCCTCTTTCATTATAATTAAATGATTCATAAAATAATTTATTTCAAGAATCATTTAATAATTATAAATAAATAATTTAAATTTTTTTAAAGATTTCTTAAGGGTTTCAACTAATGTTAAGGCTGGAGCACAAGGGAATCTAAATTTATGTCCATTTAAAAAGCTGTGCAGATTCTGGTGTCGTCATTTTGTTTTGTTGAAGATTATAAAAAAAAGCCCTACTGAATTAATGCTGAAATTTTCAGTTGCAAATGGTATCCAAGGAACAAACAATTTATAAAAATATTGACATTAACATGCAATAATAAAAAGAACAATACTTTTAAATGCCTTTTTAAAGACCAACATAGAATTTAGTATATTAGTTATTATAAATGAATTGCTTTCTTTCCAGATGAAATAATTTGCTTCCAATTTTATGAAATAAAAATCAATTTCTGATTACATATAACAAGTAATTCTGAAGTTTAGAGAAAACAGAAACAAGATGAACCAGTTCAAGAAGAAAAACATTTTAAAGCCTTACTCTTGTAAGAGGAAGATGAGTTGGAATCTGTAGACCTTCTTTTCTCATTAATTTTTTCTCCTCTTCTGTTAAATGTAAAATGTCTGAATTCTAAAATAATCACAACAAAATGGTTAAATTTCCAAAACCTGTCAAATAATGTAATATTTAAAGCTTTTCAACAAAAACTTTAATCCTGTCAAAACTGCTTGATAATTTTAAATAAGTTTATATTAATCTATTCTTCCAAATATACTTCAATGAATTGACAACATCAATAAAAATATTAAGTATAAGAATAAGCAAGTGATCCACAATATTTATTAACATGTTTGGTTTTAATGGAGTACTTCACATAAAGGAACTCTGAATTAAATCATATTTAATAGCTAATCAAAAATAATATGAACATGTTTAAAACCTTTAAAGCTTGGCAACTCTAATTCAACCCAAAATAGTATATATATATATATAAAAAAAAAAATAGATGTAAATTAAATCTTGATTGAAATTGGAAGAGTTTAGTTAGATTACCACCCATCCCTTCTGAGATTATACAATGGCTATTTCTCATAATGGATATAAATCTCAACCATGGCCAGGAAAAAAGAAAAACAAGATAAACCAGTCTGAATATCTTTCATTCTCGAAATATTTCTCGTTATACCTATCTATACTATTAACGCCTTAACAGTATAGTTTTCTTATACCATCTAATAAGTCCGCTTCTGTTTTGGGAACTAAGAGCCCATAGAACACTTGAGATGTTAATGGATTACCAGTCTTTTTTGTATCAAATGATAATGTCTATGAATGAGTTAATTTTGGATTAAAAGAGTAAAAATGCTACAATTCGATGTATGAATTAATCTCGGGCATCACTGTTAAGAAGTTAAATAAATATGTCAATCATTGGAGTCTTTCCCAACAGTTAATAAATAAAGACATTATCTATTATATTTTTGAAATGGGATTGCAGTTGATAGATATAATAGAAAAATCAAAGTTCCCAACATTTTAATGTTTCTTATAGCTAGATGTTTCCTAAAAACTTCAGTAATCAAAGAATGAGTTCAATAAAAAAAAAAAAAGCACTTGAATTATAACCAGTTATTAGAAATTCAGAAAAGAGAATAAGAAAAAAAAAGTAAAACAAGAAGTATATTTTAAAAATATAAACACATCTAAAACTTACAGAATCAAAGAGACTTATATCTTCTCCTAGACTCCTCTTCTTCCTTCCACCACTAACAGACTTCTAATATAAAGAAACAGAATGCCGTCATTAAGTTGAATTACCAGCAATAAAAGAAGATTCAAAACTATATATTAAAAAAAAAAATACAAGGATCATAAACAAGGAATGAAATTATTACAGACTATATATGCATTAAATATGTAAAAAACATCAATAAGAGCACAGAAAGGGATTTATATTACAAAAGATACTTTGAAAGTTCAAAATATGTTTTAAATCCTGCATAGTATCCACCATAATTTATAGCATAAACTAAAGTTCACAACTGGCTAATTTAATAAACTCGTAAGATTTTTTTTTTATTTGTTAAACATAATTGCGAACAGCTAGCACAACACAATGCATTCATTTTCTTCTATATATTTATTTTGTTGTAATAATGCTGTTAATTACAGAACATCTAAATTTTATTACTTTTTTAGAAATAAACCTCACATTAATTTGAAATGAGCATCAACCATCTCCATGCTACTGTTCTATATCTGATTGGCAGAAATACAATAATTATATAAAAATCACTGCTGCCAATTCAAATTTTTATTTATGTACAAAACAAAATTTTTATTCATTGCCAGATAAGAAGAGAGCATATGAAGAATCACTTCAAGTACCAATTAAACATTTTCCCCATTTGTAGACATTTTAAGTTATCACTTAACTTTTTACCTCCTTTTTGGTAAATTATTTGAAACTCTTCTATCTCAAGATCACTTTTATATTCTGCTGCCATGGAAAATGGTGAAGTAAGAATAATTATTCATCATAAAATTATCAAATTGAAGCAATTTCATCATTGCTACCCTTCACTTTTGTTAGAAAACAAATGTCTAATAATTATATTATTTGTTTGGAATAAAGTTCCATTTACACTCATATGGGACTAGGTGAAATTTTTAGATCACAGGACCTAATAAAGACCACATGACAGTTAATTCTAATAATAGGGGAGCACCTTTCAACAGTTAGAATTTCTCTTCAATGGAAATGCTATTTGATCAACTGAGAGGTGGTGAATCAAGTTTCAGAAGAGAACATATTCTGGCAATAGGATTCATTCCATTTCTCAAACCACAAGCTTTACTATGGAATGAGACCAGTTTCATGACCAAAGTAAAAACTGATAATTCTGATCACGGCTGAATTTTTCTTACTCTATATTCATTGAGATAAGTTGAATTTATTCATCAAGTTAATTAAGATTTTCTGCATCTAACAATACTATTTACATCTAGACATTCCTTTTCTAAAGAGAGTTAAAACACTTTAAACTTAATGGCAGCAAGTGGGGCACCTTTCAACACTGGTAAAATGTGTCCCTCATAATAAGGAAGAATTAATTTAACTAAATAACTTTGAGACTTAGGCAAGATGGTTTGAACTTACACAGCATAATAAGCCAGAAGAAAAAATGATTTCAAATGCTATGTAAGCAGTTCAAGATGGCATGTCTCTTAGAACAGCTGCAGACTTATATGGAATGCCGTATTCTACCTTAATTTATAGATTTAAAATAAAGTAAAACATCTGGTCTTGATGATAGCATAACATTGGATATTTCATCCAAGTATACATGCCGACAAGTTTTTACCACAGATAAAGAAAACATGCTTTGTGACTTTATTATTAAAAGTTCAAATATGAACAATGGTCTGACTTACAAGAACATATGACAGCTTGCATATGATTATTCAAAATGCCTGGGTTCAAGTATTTGGAATGAAAATAATATAGCTGGAATTCACTGGGTTAAGGATTTTATGAATTGTCGGAATAATTGGGCCATTTTAGTCAAAACTGGAAGTAGCACAAAATGACTGGAACAAATAATGCAAACAAGAAAAACTAAATTAACCTGAAACCAGATAAATTTTGTTAGGTCACTGTATTTTTCTACACATTTGTTATATTTCAATAAAATTTAAGTTTATTTGAGTGAAATGAGTCATTTGTTGAAAGGGGGCACCTTTCAACAAATCTAGGCTTCATTTGAAATGCATAATTTCACCTTTTAGTTATGATGGGGAATTCTGATACAAAGTGCCTAAGCAAAGTGCAAGCTGCCTAAGATTCTGTTGTAACTAATTATGCCAAATATTGAATTAAAAAAATAAACTTTCTGTAAAATTGAGGTTGTACTAAAAATTGTTTAAAGGCACCCCACTCTCCCCAAAGTAATGTGTAGCATTAGCTTATAAGTGGAATTAACCATCACATGATCTCAGTTACATCACAAGGTCTTCCATTTCAAAACTATATTAACAAATGTAAACCAGGCTTAAGAAAGCATATTTCTAAAATGCACAGACTGACAAATGAGCTAAACTCTAGGAATCTGAATGATAAGTAAAAATTTTGTTTTGAAAAACAACCAATGGATGTTATTTAACAGTAAAATTACTTCACAGTTTCATTTCTTGGTAAGCCAGTTTAGTGATGAACAATGAATTTATTGCAAATATTTAAGACAACAACAACAAACGACTTTCTGCTTAAATTTTTATATGGGTGGGGACAGGAGAGCTGAGAACAACTTAATAAAATGTCCTAGAAACTTGGTCATTACTCTAAGAGTACCAAATACATTTTTGAACAAACATCGAATTTTTTCTCTTGCTGTAAAAAACCATTAAAATAAGCATATTAAACAAAAAATGCTTTATAAATATATAACTGAATAATTTCAATGCCTAAAATCACTCCAAAAAAAAAACTTTAATAATTCAAAAAATAAATACTAAGTAAAGGAACAGAATATATAAATGTATTTTCAATACAAACTGGAGAATATGCACAGATGTTCTTATGAAAGATTTCAGAGACAACACATTACAAACACACTTGAAAAAATAATCAGACCTGCCAACCTCCAGATTTGAAAAAGAGGGAGATATTTTCAATTATACATACACAATCACAAATGTGCAGCAGGGCCAACATTTATTTCATTTAACTCATGTACAAATAACAGGGTTCATACACATTTCCTTAAAAGAAAATCAAGGACTTTTAAGGACTAAAAAAACCAAAAAATAAGGACCCCTAAATTGAATAAACTTAACTAATTGCCACACGCATTTTTAAATAAAATGTCTCATTTTTGCAAATTCAACCTATTAGATGATAAATTATAATATAAAACTAGAAGTTACATTACAAATTTAACACAAAAAGACTCCTAAAAATATGAGTTAATAAATTGATGAAAAAAACCCCATGAAACTGGTAATCAAATTAAATATCTTTTAATTCCAAACAATTTTCATTCAATTTTACATCCAAGGTATTTATTTTAATTTCTTTTTCAGAAATTGTTTTTCTTAGTTCATGCGATTGAATAAATAAATTTATGTTCTTTGAATTTTCAGCCTCATTAGCTAAATCATTTGCTTTCTCATTTATTTGGTGCATGTCCGTTTGGAGGAACATTTTCTTTTGTTTTAAAAAATCTATTTCCTCCTCTAGAGCTTTTCGTTTCAGTTGTTTTGTTTCAGACTTTTCTTTGGATCTTTCACTTTCTAAATACTGTATGTATTTTGCTCTAGCAGAGGTGGCAGCCGTCCTCATTTCTTTAGTAATTTTTAAGTCATAAATAGCCCCAGACAGCTTAATAAATTCATGATTTACGCCTGGAAAATATATGAAGCATCTTTTAAATTTTCTATTTCCAGGGCCTTGTTCAGTGAAAAACTTCATTGTCCATGTGACAGTATTGTGACAAAATTACTTTGTGGGTGTATGTGAATGCAATCCAATAAGCAGGATTAAAAAAATAAAGCTCTTTATTTTACAAATTTTCTCAAGCAAAGAAACGTAGCACAAGTATTAACACAGCACTAGTAAAAATTCACAACAGAGATTACCAATAAATCTCAACACAATGCTCAAAGGTTTCTTGTTAACTCACCAGCTTGCTTGCAGGTCAAATTCCAACTCCCTCTTCTTGGCTTGAGAGCTTGCCTTTATATTTTTCAACAGGAAGTGACTTCATTATGTAGGAAGTGACGTAATCTCTAGAAAGTTCATGAAACCAGTAGAAATAGGTGGAAAGTTTGAGGTCCTTCTAGAAAATTCCCTTTGTCGCCAAAGTCGCCAACTTTGCCGCCAAGTCGCCAAAATGGTCGCCAAGTCTAGCATCTCAGGGAAACGACTTTATAGCTTTGTAACATTGTTCCCCTCTTCAAAGACTGCACGTCCCGGCAGTCTCATTACATAGAACTATGATCAGTAGCTCTGTATGGAGCTAACCGATTTATATGGATGACTTTTGGCTTAGCGTTGGGCGACCTCTGTACCCTGTAGACAACATCGTTCAGTTTCTTGACAATAGTATACGGTCCTTCCCAGTTCTGTTGTAACTTGGGACTCAGGCCTCTCCGTCGCTTCGGGTTATACATCCAGACTAAATCTCCCTCCTTAAAATGGTGGTCTGTTGCTCTGGAGTCGTAACGAGTTTTCATTCGTTCGCTGGCCAGTTCAATTCGCTCCCTGGCAAACGCATGTACGCTTTCCAAACGTGTCTCCAAATTTTTCATGTATTCATTCGGCGAGGAAGGCATTTCACTCGGTCGTCCAAAGAGAATATCGCAGGGCAATCGTAGCGTTCGGCCAAACAGCATTTCCGCTGGAGTCAAACCAGTCACCTCATGTTCCGCACTCCTATAGGCCAAGAGGAAGAGTGGCAAATGCGTATCCCAATCTGTCTGGTTCCTCGAAACGAATAAAGACAGATGATTTAAAATCGTTCGATTAAATCTCTCGACCATGCCATCGGACTCGGGATGTAACGCGGTCATTCGGGTCTTCAGAATTCCCAAAAGCTTGCAAAGCTCAGTAAAGAGGGCAGAGTTAAAATTCGTACCTTTATCCGAATGCAATATCATAGGCAGGCCATAACCTGAAATCCAGCTTCGTACGAGTTCTTCAGCTACAGTCGAGGCTTCCTGGTCTGGAATGGGAATTGCCTCAGGCCACTTGGTAAAATAATCCATTAATACTAGGACGTATCGATTACGTTTTGTTGTTACTGGGAAAGGTCCTAGGATATCCAAAGCCATTCTTTCGAATGGTGAGCCCACATTATAGCGTTGCAAGTGACCTTTAGTCCTTGTTTTAGGTCCTTTTCGCGCTCCGCAAGCGTGGCATTCTCTACACCATTTTTCAACGTCGGCACGAAGTCGATCCCAATAAAATCGCTCTCGTGTTTTGCTTAAAGTTTTCATGACTCCAAAATGCCCTCCACTTGCGCTGTCATGAGTCTCTCGCAGAACTTCCAGAATTCTACTCTTTGGGAGAATTAGTTGCCATCGACAGGATCTTCCATCATCACTCTCCCACCTACGGTATAGAACACCGTCCTTAAGATGTAAGGAGTCCCAAAGGGCCCAGTATCGTTTTGTTGCAGGACTCTCCGGAGCGATTTCTTGCCAAGATGGTCGATCCGCCGACATTAGTTTCTTCTCTAGAATTGTCTTAATAGCAGGATCTTCTAGCTGCGCCTTTTGGATCTCACATGAAGACCATGGATCTACAGATGTCGTTGTTAAAACTTTTACGGAAGTATCTATCTCTATTCCGAACTTTTTCTCGGCATTAGAGCAATGTTTGCAGCGCTCCCCACAGGGTCTTCGAGAGAGGGCATCTGCATTTCCGTGAGAGGTCCCTTTGCGATGCTGGATTTCGAAATCATACTCCTGAAGTCTTTGGATCCAGCGAGCTATCTGGCCTTCAGGTTCCTTAAAATTCAAAAGCCATCTTAAGGAAGCATGATCAGTCCGCAGAAGAAATTTCTGTCCATAGAGATAGTGATGGAAATGCTCTATAGATTTAACAATGGCCAGTAATTCTTTACGTGTGACACAATAATTTCTTTCTGGCTTACCCAAGCTCTTGCTGAAGTAAGCGATGACACGTTCCTCATTTCCAATGTTCTGGGATAGCACGGCTCCTATTCCTTCATTACTAGCATCTGTATCCAAAATGAAATCTTTGTCAGTCCGGGGGTAGGTCAAAATAGGAGAAGATGTCAAAGCCTGCTTTAAACTATTGAAAGATTCTGAACGATGTTGTCTACAGAGGTCGCCCAACGCCAAGCCAAAAGTCATCCATATAAATCGGCTAGCTCCATACAGGGCCACTTATAATAGTCCTAAGTAATGAGACTGCCGTGAAATGCAGTCTTTGAAGAGCGGAGCAATGTTACAAAGCTATAAAGTTATTTCCCTGAGATGCTAATCTTGGCGACAGATTTGGCGGCAAAAGGAATTTTCTAGAAGGGCCTCGAACTTTCAACCTATTTCTACTGGTAATCTCTAGAAAATACATGAAACATCACTTCCTACATAATTTCCAGTTGAAAGGTATAAAAGCAAGCTCTCAAGCCAAGAACAGTTCAGTTGGATTTTGATCAGCAAGCAAGCTTGTGAGTTAATAAGAATCCTTTGAGAGCTGTGTTGAGATTTATTGGTAGTCTCTGTTGTGAATTTTTACTAGTGCTGTGTTAAAACTTGTGCTATGTTTCTTTGCTTAGAATATTTGTAAAATAAAGAGCTTTATTTTTTTAAAAATCCTGCTTATTGGACTGCATTCAGGTACACCCACAATATGATTTTGTAACAATATGATGCATCCTTTTTCGAAGCAATAATAAATGAATATTCCTCGGAATAGGCTTTGGTAAATATAGTCTGGTATTTTTTTTTTTTTAGGTTCTTTCGAGGACATCAAATCTGGACTGGTGGAAAAAGAAATGCATGCACAAAAAAAATTTTTTTTAATAAATTTCGTCAATACCCCTTAACACGACAAGATAAACAAATTCTCCCTTGTGTGCTAAACAGTCAAAGCAGCACATGCACTGAAAACCCATGGCAATAGTCATTAGTCAGCAAGTTTGGACACGATACCACAGCAAAGAGCTAATAAAGAATCCGTAGGGGAATGACGTCACACATGCGAATTTGAGGAGAATGTGGTTGCAGCAAGAGCTGGACTTTTATTTCATCGTTCCTTTACTGCCTTTTTTATTATTACTATTTATTTGTTCCAATTCATCAAAAATACTAAAAAGCGGAAGGAAATCGGTGAGAATCGGGATAAATTGTTAAAAAGCTGAAGACTCCCGCCAAAAGCAGGAGAGTTGGCAGGTCTGAATAATATAGATCTGTACAGTGTAGAGAATAAGGTATTATACATATATGCAATATATTTGTTTTGATCCATAACTTCCAATTTTTCAAAAGTTTTAGATGACCAAAGTGAATTAATTCATAAAATTATAATATACAGATTTCATCATAAATAAAAAGAAAATTCAATCCTGTATAATAATTTCACAATATTTTAACAAACTCAACAAAGAAAACAAAAATTGTAGGAAAAGGAAATGTGCAAACTAATGATAAGCAATTTTATGTTTATTTTTGAAAAAAGGATTGAATCCTGGCTGAATACATATTACATACTGCTTTTACAAATAATTACTTCAATGATTTTTCAAGTTTGATAGATCCTTGCCACAAAATTGATACACAAGATATTTTTAACATCTACCCATTATACGAGTCATAATTTTAATGACTGCTTTTCACAATTATTTTTTAAACACTGAAAATGCTGACAGAAGCATATTTTATAATCTAATAACATCCTTAGTAAAAAGTTGATAACTTTCTGCAACTCGCGCTGGAATTGTAATCAACAGTTAACTAAAACTTTTTTAGTTTTATAAGTAACTAAAGGGAATTAATATTAAAGGATTCATAAAAATGAAAAGTAATCTCTCTTTAGTGATACAATTTATTACTGTTAGATAAGAAAATAATACTTACTTGTGATTTAGTTGTAACTATGCTTTCAGGAACTAAAATGGAAGAAACATTCGAGTCCTCGGCAGTAGAAACTTCAGAAGTAACCACTACAATATCAGCACCTGCAATTTAAATAAGACTGTGTTTAACATGTGTAATGCAGACATTAGGGTATATTACATTCAAAATTTGTCATCATATCAAATAATGGAAAGTTAAAGATTTATGCATTGCGGTGACTGCTATAAACACAAATATTTTCTTTTTAAAATGATTTAGGATTGAAATAACATTTTATCCTCAAATATTATTATGGTGCAAGATCCTCCTTCAGGTAAAAGTCTGGGAGAGATTCTATACAATAAGTTGATAAGAATCCCAATTGTATTTAAAATCCTCAGGGTCCAAATACTTGAAGTCGATCTTCATATAACGTCATTCATTCAATTTCAAATTAATAAACCAAGTGTTATCACAATTAGAATTTCTTTAAATTTATTAATACAAATTAACTACAAATTGTATAGATAAGAACTTTAATGCTTGTATATATTGAGCAGCTAGCAAGCACCTCTCTTAGTCTTACATTCCATCTGATATTCTCTTTTAATCTCAGATGAGGTGCTCATTTTTATTTTTAGCTTTATATACAGTAATTAGACTGTAGTAGTTACTAGATAATATTTTGAAAAATTTTAGCCAATTAAATTATTAGTCAAGTTGATGCTTTCAAAATAGTATTTTAGATCCACCTAAATAATATTTTGCTTTAAGCAAACTACATATTCATATCATAATCCAAACCTAATGCATTTTGTCTTCAAAACCTTTTGTGATGTTAATTCACACAACTGATAATAATCTTATTATTCAGTCAAAATATATTTATTAAAGATTAAAAAGGTGCAAACGTCAAACCTTAGGAAAATTAATTCTCACAATAACAATATATGCATTTTAAGAAAAAACATACCTAAATCAAAGGAAGAATCCGATACATGTTGAGGACTGTAACAAGCATAATCATGATTATCAGGATATAACTCTATACACGACTCCGTATTTTTTCCAGAATCTACAGAAACACCTTCCATAAATACTGGAAAGTCAGAATTTTCAGAACTTGATGTGGCACTTTGAGGTGACAAACTTTCACTGTAATGGGAATTTGTGTCTGTTTCTTGACTTTCGCTGGAGGTTTTCCCCAATTCATAGTCCTTTGCAACATCTTTTAAAAAGGCATTCCAGAAGTCTGGATTATTGATATTTTCTTCTGGCTTGTAATGAGAAAAAAAAAGGAAAGAAATATATACATACATGTAAAAGTAAATCAAAAATTTTAATAAAAAAATTTCAAAAAAGAGAAATTTACATTTGGAAATACGAAGGCAATATATAATACCTGAAATATAACAACTTTACTATGGCAACAATTTGTTTTGCATACAGACTTCGCCAGAACCATTTTCTAAAAGACATATAATGATAATACAAAGATGGTC
The DNA here is from genome assembly GCA_013235015.1 of Araneus ventricosus. Lineage (NCBI taxonomy): Eukaryota > Metazoa > Arthropoda > Arachnida > Araneae > Araneidae > Araneus > Araneus ventricosus. The sequence goes on along the minus strand of BGPR01004591.1, from coordinate 3,206 downwards.
TAGCTATCAGTTGCACACCATATCAGCCAGGTTAACAACGATAGTGAATGGATCAAATGTTCACATTTTCAATAAGCAGGAAAAAAGAAAAACATTGTGAAATGTATGCTGAAATGCAGAAGTAATTTCAGAATAATATGGATCAACATCAGTGGCAGATCGTTCATTAGGGCTGCAGCACCCCCTGAAATTATTTTAAAGCTTATTTTTTCATTTTTAATCTTACTTGGTAATTTTTACTCTAAGAGAGTTCGATGGACAACAAGAATGGAAAAGCAAATGATGAAAACAAAGACAGAAAATGAATCAATAATTAAGAGATACACAAGTTGGGGCTGCTAACATCTCTCGAAAGCATCAAAATTCGCCCACTGCACAATAGCTAAGAGACACTTTGGAAGACAAAAACTTAAGTTTCCTTCAATTGAGTTTGGTGGTGGCTTGGCTGCAGCCCAGGCTTTTGGTACATGACCAACTGTGTGATGCTTCTTTTTTTCTTCCTCCCACCCAAGGCTGGTCTTTACTCTCTTGATTTGCTTTTCTTTACTTTCTCTGGAACCCTTTTATTTGGTTACAGTTCCACTTTCATGCTGCTCTGATGGAAACTCATTTGCTTTAATACAAAATTGCTCACAAGTAAGAAAAAACGAGTTGTCACAAAATTGCTAAGAGATAAATTGACAGTTTGCGCAATATGCAAAGATACGACTTAGATAATTATAATTAAAAATTTTGGGCTATTTAAACGTAAAGCTATTCTTAAACACTGCATTTTTAATTGTATTATCTTGAAATATATTTTTTGCAGCACTGTTTTGTTTCATAGCTAACGAGCAGCCACTAACCAAGATCCCCCACCCCCGCAATAATTGTTACAGTTTTTTTAACTTAGAACCAACTTCCTTAGAACAACTTAGTTAATTTTGTAAGATAATAACTCAATGTCCAATTCCAAGGTTATAAGGTGTTGATTTTTCAGTTATAAAATGCTGTGGAAAACTATTTAACTTAAATAAAATAACAGATACCTGGTATAGAGAATTATGTAACTGTTCAAAATTGCCTGTAAGATCATCACCCATGTAACAGTCAATGTCTCTTAGAAGTGGATCATCTTTGTCGAACAAAATGTCCAGTATTTCGTCACTCATTGCTGGATTACTCATGGTTAACAGTTTCTGAAAATAAAGCAAGAATTTATATAAATTTGTAAGGAAATGTTAAAAGTCTGAATTGCTTAAATATTCAACACAGCTATTTAAAGTAAATTTTCAACAATATTAAGCATATATAAATACCATTTAGTTATGTTAGTAAAATTATGTACCATTTGTTATGTAAAAAGTATTTTGATACATTTGAATTTTATCTAATACCTTCAACTAACATACCTCTTAAATGTCAACCTTTAGGTATGCACAGTCTGAGTATTGCCAGAGATAAAAACAGAAGAGCCAAGCATCTGAAAAATAAATTAACTATTTAACAACATCACTTTCAACTTTACATAAATTTTCAGTTGATTTGCTAAAAAAATTATAATTTTTTTTATATAACAAATACAAGATATTAATTTAACAGATCTCGTATTTAGTACAAAAATTATTTAAAATTCCAAATGCAATGAAAATATTAAGAGTTTAGTATTATGAGGGTAATAAAACAAAAATGCTGAATTAATTATGCATCAAGCAAATAAATATTCACAAAAGAGGAAAATATTAAGAACACAGAGTTGAAGGAAGAATTAAAGAATATGAAAAAAGAAACAAACTAGCAAATAATAGATAGAAACAATGAAAACTATATAAAAGAATCAGGTATTTCATTTTTACAAAATATGAAAGATTACAGTTAAAAATCATGAATATTATTAACATGAAATATTCTGCTAAAAATAATGGATCTTGTTTTTCTAACATTATTCTCATCCAGCATGTAAAATTTAATTAAAACCTTCTGAACTCAAATGTAGTGCTTCAAAGATATTGGAAGAAGGCGTTTAGTCCAAAACAACATTGATGATGTTAAAATATATAATTTTTAAAATTCAGGGAATTTCAGATTATGCTGTTTGATTAGTATAATGTAAGGTTTGGTGGAACATTTTTTTGCAGAATGACTGTGAACAATGCCTCAACATCATGATTTATCAAAATTATTAGCATGTCAATTGGACAGATGGGAAGGGCAGTATCACAAACACAAGCAGCACATTTCTTTGTTGTGTCTCAAAGTGTAATTTGTTGATTCTAGGAGATTTGTGTAGAAGGTCAGATCATGTTTGTATGTGCAGTAACAAAAGTTGGAGAACATTACTTGTCCATAAGACCATTAAAACAAAAGAAGAAAAGTCATTTATCTGTGAAGGGACCTTTTCTGGACTACAGGACAAGACATGTTGACACAAACTGCATGAAATCACTTCAACAGTTTTTTTATATGAACATACACCTTTCATTTACATTCCTTTAACCATAAGGCATCATAGGACAAAGAGAAACTCAGTAGAAAAACATAGCATTTGTGGTAACACAAACTGGTGTCAACTTCTCTTCACAGACCAGTCAATATTTTGTTGAGCATCAGTTAACCAGGGTGTCTACTAAAAAAAAATCTCAAACTTCCCTGACTTTTCCAGACCAAAAGCAAAACATTTCCAGGTATCTTTTTTTAATGGTTGGTCGAGTCACTCAAAAGCCATTTTATGCACACACGGGGTAATAGTCGGGATCTACTACTTCAATCCCAAACTACTACATACAGTAAAAGCTTAACTAACCGGCATGCTCGGGAAACTCCGATTTCCGGGTACCTGAAAATTCCGGAGAGTTGAGTGTGACGGGAAAAATGGAGGGGGGAGGGGAGGTAGATTGTAGACATTTTTTTAAAAAGATTTTTTCGGCCAAATAACTTGTTTTTGTCATTTTGAAATGTGCATTAAATATAATTTTTAAGAATACTTCTGTATCTTACATAAAATTGTATTTACAAAACATATTATGAAGGTTTTAATTTAACACTGATGATAAAATTTTTTAAAAAGTATGATCTGTAGCCGAATTTTTACTGTAAATATATAGACTGTAAAAATATAAACATATAAAAATAGCCGACGGAACTGAAAAATACTCTACTCAGCAAGCATAATAAAACTCTTTTAAGTGATCATAAACAAATCCCAGATTGAATATCAAAACTAATTA
>BGPR01004590.1:83494-108979 GCA_013235015.1 Araneus ventricosus | reverse complement strand
CATTCCGCTGTTCACTATTTAACTGCATAGTATAACTATTAGCTTTAGCCTGCTCTTCCACAACATCAAAGTTTGCTCTCTCCAAAACACTTGCAGGCAAATCTACAGTTGGTAGATGCAGTTTTTGGAGACTTAAATTGTAAGCAGTTCCTCAATATCTGCAAGTGCATAGTGAGGTCCAGTCTGCTCAGAATAACGATGCACAAAGTCCTCACAAAGTGAAACTTGATGCTGCACCCATAAATCTGGAACATCCTCCACTTCTCCAAAGCCACAAATCGTTGCGAACAGCATGCGCAACTGTCTCGGAGATTGAAATTGTGCAGCTTCATGCCACTGCTGGTCACCTCGAAGAAGTCCATACTCCTGACATGCTTGTTGAAATGTAATGCATCTTAATCCATTTACGGTCAAAATATCATCAAAACTAATGGCCCCAGACTTGCGCAGTAGTAGCATCCTCAAATAGTACCTCTCAGTATCCAGTATACTAACTACTGGCAGTCTCCCAATAACATTTTGTCCACCACGTTGTCGCTTCTTCCAATTTGTGGTACTCTTATCAAACACATAATATTGTGGAATATCTGAGTAAGAAATGTTGTGAGCTGAAGGATCATTTTTGTTTAGTTCAAACCATGATGTTAGTGTTGTTTTTCTTAAAGCAGCTCGTTCAATTGCTTGGGCTTCTTGACCGTCTTGGTACACAATCGGCTGTTGCTGTGGTAAATGAACAGCTAAGCGCACTACAGTGTGGGATTTATGCGACAAATTAAATTCATTTAAACGCCACATGGCTTCAGGTGCACTAACATACCTACCTTCAACAAAACTTAAAATTTCATCATGATCCAGAGCACCTTCTTTTTGTATTTTGACCGAGGCTGCATCATGTCCTTTGTATACATATTTATATAAGTATTTGACACTTTTAACTGAGGCACAAACTTCAACATTAATATGCGCATTAAATTTTTTAAGCAACCAAGGATTATATGGGACAACCCATCTGTTATCGATGGAATATTTCCCTACCTGGACAGGTTCAGTGGCTCTTCTGCGATAAATAGGGTATCCATTAACATTTTCCTCTGTATCATCCTTGAATTGTTTCGGAAAACTTTTGCAGCACCGTCCATCTCTCATGCATGGAGAATTTATATTTATAGTTCCACATGGGCCATGTACCATGCATTTTGTCACAATTTGGAAGAGTCTAAGATCAGTGCAAGGATCTGGAAGTTCTGCACTCACAATCTTGTCAATGTCATCTTTAGTGCGAATTTTGCTTTCTGAATCTAATGTTAGAAGAATGTGGGCATGAGGCAAACCTCGCTTTTGGAACTCAATGACATAAATATAGGCCAAAACAGTTCCAAATATTCCATGCTTGCAAATATCTTCTAAAAGTTCTTTTAATTTCATATTAAATACACGTACAATAATATCAGGTCGGTCTTCAGGACGTTGCACACCCTCCATGCTATTTAAAATTTCAGACCAAGATGGGTTGCAAGTAAATGTCAGAAAGAGATCTGGCTTACCAAACTTGCGTACCATAGCCATTGCATCTTGGTAATTCTGTTGCATATGACGTGGGCTCCCTTCGAAAGAAGATGGCAGTATTATAAGTTTTCCAGTGCGTATATTTTCATTATGTGCTCGACACTCCAAAGCATCTAAAGGCCCCCGATAAAGTTCAATTCGAAAATCTTTTTGATTTTGTCGCAAAAAATGTAAACGTGAGCCTTCAGTTTTAACATATGCATCAACAATATATTGCTGAAAAAGCTTACCACTATTGTGCAAAATACTGAAACCATTTCGCTGGGAAAGTCTGTATGCATAATATTGTAGTTGAGTGACATGGGTGCGCTTTGCTGTTCTCCTTTCTTCTACATGTTCCATTCCAGTGTTCCAACTACACTCGCCCCTTGGAAATAGCAAAGGATAGGTCATTGGATCACAGCATTGATTTAAAGGTGAAATGCTTTGGCATGTATTCCCAACTGGGTACACACAAATGTCTCGGTTGGCTGGGGGCTCTCCATTATCACCTACAAATATAGCTGCTAATTTAGTGCATAAAGTAGGAGCATTATAGTGCCGCATATCCAAATTTTTATCTTCCAAAAATACCATTTTCACTGATGTAGTTGGGTGCTCTTGTACCAATCGGTGCATTTGAAGATAAGACTGAGCAAAGGGATTGATTTCCCTTAACATAAAATCAAGTTTTTCAAATACATGTTGCAAGCAATTTTGATTGTTACTTAAGCGTTTCTCTGTTGCCTCACTGGAGTCAAATATATAAAGTTGTCCGTAACTTTCTTTATGTTGGTCACTAGCATACAGGGGGGAAACTCTGTGGTACACTTGACCATGTAAACGGTAACAGTATGGCCCAGTTCCACGTGGTGGTTTAATTTGTGCTCCCATCGAAGCGAATGCAAAGGCAGGATTGTATTCCCGAATTCGCTGTCGATAATTTTTAGCATCAGGTGAATTTTCAGTTAGCAATACTTTCAATAATTCCGGTGCATCAGGAAATGCCGGTAACTGAACCTTTCCATCATGGCAACATTTTGTATACTTATGGGCAGTATTTTTCTCTTCCTTCCAATAAACAGCCCCACAAAAACCGCACTGTTTGGACATAGTTCCACAATTATGCTCCTCAACATCGTTTCGAATACACACACGTTTTGGGCGATGGCGATTATCGGCTTCGTTTCGAATATGTCGCCTTATAGTGGATTCCTGAACCGTTTCCTGGCTCCGTTCAGTACGCCTTTGTTCATTGCGGATAATATATCCAACAGCACGACTTAAATTCATTATTTTTACAAATTTCGAACTACTAAAAATAGTTTTCAATAAACGTGATCACACGAAGCGACTTTGGACTTTCCGCAGATGTAAACTGTTAGTTTAATTAGCAGTTTTTTCATGCTCAGGAAAATCATATAAATGTTTGTTTGAACCTTTGTTTGCATTTATCTTGTTTATTTGTGTTGGTGATGTCACGATGTGGGCGTGTGCATTTTCTATGACATCACAGCCAATAAGGTTTTGCCACTTGGTCAGTTATGACATCACAGCCAATCAGGTTGTGCCACTTGTTTTTGTGATAGGTATATAAGATGGTATGTTAGATTTGTTTTTAATATTAAAATATGAAGATGAAATAAAAAGAGTTTTTAGTTTAAGCAATGCTGTTGTGTCTTTTGTACTGAGTCTGATATTCTAAACTGTAACATGGATGCAGATGCATTGCTTGGGAGGATGCATTGCTACATAAACAAATCAAACTTGCGAGCTGTTGCCAAACGGCGATTAAGAAATTCGACCCTTTTTTGTCGCTACGTAAGAGAATTATATATATAGATGACACTATTTATAACGAGAACCTCATTGAATGCATATGAATTAAAAAAGAAAGATGATTCAAAGTTTTAAAATCAACTGAAATGAATATCGAGATAGAGAAACAGGAACCATTAAGACGACGACTTGTGAAAAATTTTGGCTGGATAAAAACACCAAAACTAGATTTAAGACAGAATATAAAATTAAATACACATTAGTATATAAAACACATGATTAAAAAATATGTGAAAATGTTTTATCTTTCAATTAACCAGAAAGAAATATATAAGGTTTAAAAAATATAAAAAAAAAAAACCCCAATAAATTACGAAAGAAAACCTTGGCCTATAAAGGAGCGTCACCGAGAAGCTATCCATGAATTTTATGGGTATAAAAGTAATCTTGCAGGAAAATTCTTTGAAAGTCACCAATGAAAAATATTTAAAATTTCACTTAACAGCTAAATTGATTTGACATTTGTACCAGCCTGTATACAAAGGGAAAAAATTCTACTGGTAGCCACTTGTACGGAAATGTTTTAAACTAAATTTGGAATTTTAGGCAAAAAAATACTTGGTATACTTTTTTTATATATGACATGCATTTAACATTCATTCAGTCAGTCCCATCCCCATTTAAAAAAAAAAAAAATGCATAAAAGATATAAACTAGGACAAAGAATTATAAAAACATTAGACTTTTATTGTACAGAGATAAATACAGCATTAGAAAAAAATCACTAGAAGTGTTGGAATCCTCCCTGCTGGCCTGAATTGAAATTCATAGAAGACTGTTGAACACCCATGTGGGACTGAAAAGGAAATAAATATTTTAGAACAATTTTTTATTTTATTAATAATACCAAAACCATCTCAGTTATATACTATGTGCTCTATAAAAATGTTTCAGCTTCATTCATCTCCAATAAATTTTTATATTCCTAATAGTAATAAATAGTGCATATAATTTTTCAAAAATGCTAATAAAGTTTATTGTAAAATGAATTAAAACTGCAGGATTACAAATCTATACGAGGATGTATGAAAAGGTTACAAGCAGCAGCATTTGAAAAGTAATTATTGTGGAGGGAATACTTTTCCCCAGAGTAGAGACAGATGTCGTTAGTTGTCTCACAGTGGTTGTGCGGGCAGGTAGTGTAAGTTTGTAGACACATCAGAGCAATTGAAATGGCACAACACTTAGAAAAGTGGTCTTGCTTGCAGGTGCTATTCGGTTCTTATGAGCAAAGAATGTGTCTGCATCAGAAATTCACAGTCAAATCATAGAAGGTTACGTGAAGGCATCCGACGCAAATACTCTAGCATGTACAGTGACATCCTCCTGCATTACAATGCCAGGCCCCATACTGCTTGCAAAACTCAAGAATTTCTGCAAAAGTTCAAGTAGGAAGTCTGGAGCCCCCCCCCCCCCCATACAGCCCAGATTTGGCACACAATGCGATTTCTACCAAGCTGGGTTAAATAAGTTGGTTCTGCGTTCAAGTAAATGCCTAAATAGATTTGGTGATTATGTGGAAAAGTGATCAGAAAGTATGCCTCTTAAATTTCTTTTTACATTTTCTGTCTATTAATAAATAATTTATTACCCGTGTAACCTTTTTTTTTAGATCCACCCACATAACATTGAGAAATCAGCAATGTTTTTAAATTTGGTATAGATGACAATTGGCTGTTATATCTAGATTAAAATTTGCAAAATGAAAAACTAGTATTAAATATTTAAACATACAATTTTGATATTTATATTATATATAAATTTCTTAATAATACAAATGATGACAACTAATTATATGTAATAAACACACATTCACTGGCAGTTCTGAAAAACGAAAAATAAAAGAAAGGGTACAATAAATGTTATATAACCAAATAATTGTTTTCTTATAGGCTTTAGAAGATAACTATTAAATATAGCAGCTCAGAAATTAGCACTACTGTAAAAAAAATAATTCTCATCATATTAACAAAACAAATTTATCCAAAACTTAATTGTAAATATTTGAATTCTATTTAAGAAAATTATTGATATATCTTTTTATGACAAGTGACTTGCTAATAAAATTAGAAAGGCAGTAAAATTGATAAAATTAGCTAGCAAATGAAGATGAATGTGTGTTAAACTGCATGTGTTTCTTTTGGGGCAACATGAAATTGGAAAAAAAAAAAAAAAAAGAGGAAAATAAGGAAAGACAAACCAAGAGAGTGAAGGCCAACCTTAGATGGGAGGGAGAAAAGAAAAAGAGCATCAGTTAGCCTAGAACCAAGGCCGAGTAGAAAAAAATCTCTGTTCAGACAGCAATAAGGTTCAATAACAGAAAATGTCACTTCTTGCCTTCTGATGCGTTACTTAGAAATGAGTGAATTTTGATTTGTTCTAGTGCTATTCACCAAATTCTATATCTCTCTTATTTATTAATTCATCTTCTTTCCTTCATTTTTATTGACCATCTCAGCAAGGAAAAGTAACAAAATAAAATTAAAAAAAGAATACAAGTTTTTAAGATAATTTCAGAGGGTGTTGCAACTCTACAGCTCTAATGGAAAAGCTGCCACAACTAATAAAGAAGTTCAAAATTTCAGTAAAATCCATCAGCAAGCAGATATCAGCTAGGGAACCAATTTGGTTGAAAGCTGCGCGTTTAATGAAAGGCTATTTTAGACTCAACGCAATGTATGAATGTAATAATTCATTAATATGAATTTCTGTCATAAAAAAAAAAAAAAAAAAAAAAAAATAATTTAAAAAAAAATAAATATTTTTTTTTTAAAAATTATAAAAATTTATTTTTTTAAAAAAAAAAAAAAAAAAAAAAAAAATACAAATTTCTCAATGAGCATCAATATATTTTTTGTATATGAGTAAAAATATTCCTTTTAACACAATGTATACTCTTTAAAACAAAATTAGTAAGATTCTATAACTAGAATTATGATTTTGAAGTGTATATTGTAATAGAACAGATAACCATTATAAAAATAAATACCGTGGAAATTACTTTCTATTTTGAGATCACATCACTGGTATATAATAATAGAATTATTACTGAAGAGTCTATTTTGCATCAATTTATTGCATTGCTTGTGACTACAGTAAATTAAAAATGGTAAAAGAATGAATTATAATAAATTTTGCCAAAATGCTTAGTTTCATAAATGCACAATATTTTCAATTTAACTTTAAATTATGTGTCACTTCAGCAATTATACTGCTATTCTGTCTTATTTCAAATTGGTAAATATTTTAAACATTCTTAGGTACAAGATACGGACAATATATGGAATAGAAAAAATACAGAATGAAATTGAATATTCCTCTGTGTGGAACAAAATGAATAGAGGATAACTTTTATTTAAATAGATGTAAAATAGAGGCCAGACAAACACAACCTTCACTTTTATTAGACATCTTGACAATTTCATGTCTACTCTCAGTAATTATCCAAGAGCTAAAGTTAACTTGTATATTGAGATGACACAAATTTATGAGTTTCTAGAAAATTCAAACTATCTCTGAGGACCAGATGAATTTAAGATGACAGAATGGTCAAAACATTATGTTATGACTGGCTCAAGGTTACAAACTCTACTTTTTATCATCTGGAATACAAGTATTACCATAACTTAAACTCAAAAAATAATCGTGTTAACTTAGATCTTTCATTTGGATTAATTACTGAGAGTAGACATGAAATTGTCAAGATGTCTAATAAAAGTCAAGGTTGTGTTTGTCTGTTTACATCTATTATAGATATATCCAAATTTACAAAGCTAAACAGAAAGCTGTTAAAAAATAACATAGATGAACATAGCTAGGAAAAAAAAAAAAAAAAACTGCTTGCAAATAAAAGAGATAAAGAATACGTGAATATTAAATGCATACCTGTGAGGAGGCAGTTGCTGCAGTGGTATTAGGTGGAGGTGGTGCCATTCGCACACGTTTCACACTGGGACCATGATTGTTGTTATCCTGATTTCCTTGATTATTGTTGGCATTGGTCTGCAATAGTGAAGGAAAATCAGTAACAGGACAAATAATATTTTTACAAGGCAAGTATATACAGTCGAACCCCAGTATAACAAACCTGGGATATGACAAACTTTTCAAATGGTCCCAACCAAACTTCTATCTAACTAATGTATTTCTAAATGTTTGCAACAAACTTCAAAAGCAATTAATTTGGATATAGCGAACCAAAATTCCCACTTTTCTTTTCTGCCAGCTCTGTCTCTCAAAACCATTTGTTTCTCTAATTCTGCAGGAGATTTCTTACACACCAGCTGGGCCACACAAGCCACACTTAATTAGCTCACCTGACACTGGGTGTCACCACCTCAAGAAAAAACCATATTATCAGGCCCTGTGATGGTCATTTTCAAGCCATCTCCCGGTGTGACAATTGATGGGTCAATAAAGGGATGGCTATCACTCAACTGCTTTGCTTTGGACCCCAGAGAGAATGCACATCCGTCTCCCTTGGGTTTGACAAAACTGCCAAGAGATGAGGCATGCATCTCCCAACACATTCTTTCACCTTCTTTAGTTCCATTTGCTGAATATCGTTTGAGTTGTTGACATCGCGTATATTTAAAATAGGAATTGTTAGTAAACGGAAAACTTTTTTTAGTCGAGGATAAAGTGAAAATTGCTCAAATGTGTTTAAAGATTATAGCAAATTTTGTGCAGCCAATGTTTGAAAAATTGGACATGGTGAACTTCTGGATCAGTCCATTGAGGGTTCGCTATAACGAGGTTTCACTGTACTTACAATAAGTAAATAAATTAGAATTTACTGAAACAGATCGTCATTATGTGGCAAAAGTTTGACACTTTCTTCAAGAAGTTAACCATTACATACTCATCATCAGAAAAATATATAATAAGCTGAAATTTAAGTGGTGTTCATCTAACATTTTGATTCAAATTGATAAGATATTCATTGCCCGATATCAAAATGCCAAGTATCTTTTTGCCTAATTACAGTATTTTAGGTTTGAAAAATATATCCAAATTTAATTAAACACACTAGATTAAAGGAAGCTTATCTCCTAAATCATTTGAAATTTATACACACATTGGTAACTTGCTAAATTTCAAAATTTAAGTCATATTTTAGTAAATTTTTCATTTAATAACTTTTTAAACTAATATTGTAGGCCATGTTTGTGACATTTATTAGACACATCTACATTCAGTAATATCTTCTGCTTTTATGGATGTCATCAAGCTAATTTACAAGGCACCAAGTTTAATATTTTTTAAAGTTTAATGAGTGATAGTAAGAATAAGTACAATTTTAAATTTACATTCAAAAGTTTTATACAACTGTTAATTAAAATAACTGCCGACTTCTATTCCACTTTTTTATGCAGTAGACATTCTTAATATATGTACAGTGAAGAAATTCACAATAAAATTTCAATAGATAAATCATGGTTGTCAATAGCTCCATTGTTTGCACTTGGTATTAAATATTAAATTCCTGAAAATATCACAAAAACTATATTTCTATCACATCAAATTTATTATTCTGTACTAAATGATGCAATAAATTTGTGGAGCAAATTTAAATACAGAGATAGTACACATACATCTTTATGAGAACATGCCCCTCTAAAATAAACAAAATGGGGCGATGTTTCAAGATGACAAAAACTTTACTTGTGCATATACAATTATCTCTTCACTTTTTCAAGAACACACAAACAATTTAAAAAAACAAATAACAATTTTCTACAGAAATTAAAGCAAAATCATTAATTTCTTTTAATCTCATTTGTTCAGGCCCGCGCCTAGCCTAATAGGCACCGTCGTGCAAATGCCTAATGAGCGCCTTTAAGCAGTGGCGATTTAGGGGAAAATGGCTTATGGTTAACATTTGACCTAACTTAACCTAATGGCTTATGGTCAACACTTGACCAGGATGCGTAGTGAGAAATTGCTGCAAAAATTAAGCACCTTAACCAAAAAAAGTGAACACCTTTGTACATATATGCATATGTAGACCCACGTATTTTCTAAGCATATGTTTTCCATTTCATAATAATGCATAATTTTTATTGAAAAATTAAAAAAAATACGTTTTTTAAAATTTTAAATATGTACTATTTTAATTCTAATATTTATTTCTGTATTTATACGATGTCTTCTATTGTAAAATAAAGGATATCTTTTTTTTTTTTTTTTGGAAAAAAAAAAAAAAAAAAGAAGATAAAACAAACTGTCATTATCAAAAAAATTAACAAATTGCCAGTTAATTTGCCCCTTCGAGATAACCATTCCATTCAGGATGCCCATTATTGAAGAAAGAGGGAGCGGACAAAAAGTTTATTAATAGTCCAGTCAATGAAAAGTTTGAAAAAAAAAACATTAAATCATATAGTTTTGAAAATTGGTGCACATGTTTGCGAGAAGCTTCTTTTGAACATACTAAAAAAGTATCCGGTCCAGAGGGGAGAGCTCGCGCCGGCATATTGGATTTCACCCCCCTTTTTTTAGTTTTTCTTGAATATCTCCAATTATCTCATTTACTACTCAATTTGAAAATTTAATGTAATCAGCAAATTAAAGAGCGCAAAATTCCCTACAAATACACGCCTTTATGTTTCTACCATCTTTAATAGTTTCCAAGGTAATGGGTCTCAAAGTTGGCCGCCACCTTGGATTTCATCACTCTTTTTAAAGTTTTTCTTGAATATCTCAAAAACTATTTAATTTTCAAATCATGCGTGATACAACAAATAAAAGAATGTAAAATTCTCTACAAAAGAGTTTTTATTTATGTTCCCGATTTAATAGTTTCCGAGATAATGGGCTTCAAAGTTTGCTACCATCTTTGTTTTTATTCCTACCCTTTTTTAGTTTTTCTTAAATATCTCAGAAACTATTAAAACTAGAAGAAAAATAAAAGCATGCATTTGTACGGAATTTTACGATCATTAATTTTTTGTATTACATGCAAATAAAAATTGAGCTAAAAATAGTTTAATTAATTAATAGTTTAAATAAATAACTGAAAACAGTTTTTGAGATATTTAAGAAAAACTAAAAAGTAGGGGAGGAAATTCAAGATGGTCATCGAGTTTGAGACCCATTAACTTGGAAACTATTAAAGCTCAAAGAAAAATAAAAGCATGTATATGTAGGTACTTTCAAAGTCATTAATTTGCTGTATTACTTGTAATTGAAATAGTTTTTGAAATATTAAAAAAAAAAAAAACTAAAAAAAAGGGAGATGAAATCCAAGATGGCGGAGCAAGCTTCCCCTCAGGACTGGGGACTTTTAGCATGTTCATCAGGAGCCTCTCACGACCATGTGTATCAACTTCCAAAACTATACAGTTTAACACTTTCTCACCCCCATTTTGGGCCTTCCTTGACTGGACATGTGTTAACCTTTGGATCTATCTCACCCTGTATTCCTTCCCCGAATTGTTCCCTTTCGTCGTTTTTTTTCTCTAGATACATTCGGTATTCTTTTCTTGATACATCCAGTAAACAAAGCTTTATGAGTAAGCTTTTGATTTATCGTATGCAACTTCTGGGCAAACAAAAACTTCGAGAAAATTAAGCACTTTTTAAAGAATTTTTTTCAAAACTAAGCACTTTTCATTATGCTACACACTCTGTTGATCGACACCTTTTTCACTGGGTGCCCTCAAGCGCTGCACGACCTTGCACATATGGATGGCGTGGGCCTGCTTTGTTGGTATATTTTGCCACAGAATAAATGATATTCAATATGCAATATTGGTATAGATTGATAATCTTTTTATAATAAAGAAAAGATTCTCACCTTGTTGGTATCCGACTTATCCTCTTGCTCATCATCAGTGAGGAACTCTCTCTTAGGGTAAGGAATATGGTAACCAGAGAACACACTGTGAAAAAAAAAGTAGGCAATAAAGTAACTTTAGAAGATTTGCAAGACACTTGTTCAATGTCTGCTCAAAACATGAAAAGCAGAAAAGTTATTAATTACCATTCTATTTCTCAAGAAATTAGCCCAAGACATTTATATAAAACCTTGGAACATGATTTATGTAACACAGAGCCTCAAATTTAGACAAAGATTGTATTGAAATAATTTTTCTAACACAAGAGTTTGAGTTTACAAAGTAGGCCAACAGTATTAAATCTATTTTTAGTACAATAATAATAATAACAACAAAAAATACAATGTGTGAAATTTTACCAGAATGCTATGGATTCAGGAAATTTTGACCAATAAAAGTTTACAAACATTTGAAATAATATAGCATTTTAATGGCAATTTTTAAAATATATTTTGATAACCGAAAAAGACTTATTTCTAGAGTTAAAGAGTTTATAAAAATAAAAGGTAACCAACAAGTACAAGTTTTTAATTTTAATTGATTTTTCTGACAATACAATCTGGAGAGAAAGAAAAAGAATTCTCAAATTCATATGCTTTCAGTATCAGGACAACCCCCCTCCCACCTCAAATAAGAAGGAAGAAATTATCGATTCCATGTATACGGTTAATGTGGTATTAAAAATATCATCATGTTAACTGAAATATTTTTAATGATTGAATGTTTATAACATAAAAAATTTTACACCACAAGGACAAAGAAAGTATTAAATATTTCATATAATTTCTATTTAAAAATACACAGAAAGTAGATAATTTTATATTTTTAAGGGGGGGAGGAATCGTTATTTAAATGCTTCAACATAATACAGTCAGAAACTTTCGCATTAAGCTCCTAAAACCCAGAATGTCCTATTGCATCATCGGCAGAGAGTGTTAAAATAAACTTATTGTAAACTCACTCTTGCGTTGGCAGCGGATCCTCCTGGAAGTAACCATCTTGCATTGCCTGTTCAGATGTTATACGCTTAGTAGGGTCCATCAATAGCAATTTCTGTAACTAAAAAGAGAAGAAAAATGGAAGATCAGCTCACATTAATGTGATTGAATAAGGATGGATAATACCATCACATAAAAATACATAGCTCTGAATTTTATACAAGGCAACTTTTCTAAAATTCATCTGTTAGATTTAGGATGGAGAAGTTGATTTTCTTTCCATACCAATCACATAATAAACTTATAATTTCACTTAGGAGAAACTAAGAATTTTAAGTGTGAAGTATCTATCTCTTTTGCACTACATAAACATTTCAGATGGTTGGAAATGATTATATTGGACGTTTTGAAATCGACTTTTAGAAATGCACTAGTCTTCCTCAACCACTTCCCTGAACAAGATTTAAATTATGGACTTTCAATAGATTTGGAATTTACTGGACACACAGAATTGGTTCCAAAATTTTTATTACAGATACATGCCTCTAACTCCTTCATTATTGATGATAAAAGAGTTAGGAAGAGTCAGCAAGAAAATACCTCAAAATTTTCAATGTTTTATGTTATGCATATTACCTCTAATACACTTTCAAGAAGTATTAAAATATCTTGCATAGCAATCCAGTACTTGAATATAAAAATCACTTTGAATCAAGATTTAGGCTGATACACACAAAAATATCAGTGATCAATAGGTTCTTGCCATTCACTGCACTTTTTTTCACCATTCAACTAATTTCTTAGATCTCTAGCACAGTAATTGCAGCAGGAATAAAAAGCCCAGCCTTTGTCCTGGTGTCTAATTTTAGCATAAAATATGAACTATAAGTCCTTTCAATTAAAAATATTACAAAATTCTTTTCTATTTGCTTTAAATGGTACATCACTATTAAAGTAGCAGAAGGTGTCCAAATTATTCAAACAAAATCACCATATTTAAATATATATATATAGTTTAGCTAAGAACTTTAAAAAACTTCTATGCTTATAAAATGTTGTTAATAACAAAACATCCGTCGTGTATACATTAACATCAACCAACTATATATATAAAGGCAGCAATTTAATGTCTTTGTGCGATTAAAATCATACTGTTAGGGACTTATGGCAATTAGCACAAACCTGAATTAAGTTTTGACATTCATGGATTCATTTAAAGTATTTTGCATACTATTTCAGTGTTTTCCAGGCAATATCACAAACCATATTTCTAACCCGATCAGCTATTGACGCAGCATTTTCATAACATTTCTGAATAAGTGTATACAGAATAACACTTAGAAGGGCAATAGCAGTTTTGTAAAATGTGCATTTTTAAGTACCACAAATATTAAATGATAACCGATGCAATAAAGCAATTTTTGACCAATAAATAAACTAAATACAACTTGAAATGTTGAAACAGTACAGCATTATTGCATCACAACTGGTGTCAGCACGGGTCTTGCAAAAAGAATGGCACCAACTTTTGATACAATACTATGAAGATGCATTAACATGAGAAAATAATACTTACAAGCATGAAAGCTTTACTGTCTGGCTTCACTTTATGCTTTTCCATATACTTGATAAGGGAACAATTGGAATAACTAGGAGAAAGAAATTCTGTTTTGAGATCACATTTAACATTTTCTCACTGTATATAACATGAAATGTACTGTGCATTAATTTTAAGGGCATAATATAAATGCTGGAAAGTAGTTGGGGGGGGCTGTTATCAGATCTATCCTAACTCTGGAAAGAAATACCATTTTGTTCTCAAGAAACATTAAAATAACATGCAATGAGAAAAACAGATTTGAAAAATATGCAAGTTCTTAGACATCAGCCGAGATTAAAACTGTAGAATTAATATTTCCATAAATTAAATTCTTATATCAATAATTCAAACTATAATATGAAGAAGTCAAATAAAAATGACCATGTCCAAGCAAGTAACTATATTTTAGATATTTAGCCTAATTCAAAATGTTTACATGCAACCAATTCTTGCTTAGAAATGAAGCATTTCTGCACTCCACTACCGAGCACACAGCATTCTATCACTACTGGGGATTCAAAATCTTACCGAGTTACGCAACTTCATGCAACAGATATTAATAGGATAAATGCTTCTCCTTGATTTAGAATAGAAAATTATGCATAACAAGTAAATAAATATTTTTTTACATATGCTCAATGACAGAATTACAGTTCATTAGTTATAACTGCTTAACTGTATTCAGTGAAGTTCACAATAATGTGCAAAATTACATGTGAACTTTTCTCTTAAAAAAATTAACACTAAATCTTCTATCTAAATTAACACTAATGACTAATCTAAAATTAGTCAGTACAATTTAGAAAAGGAGTAGCTTTCTAATAAAATAACTTATCATCCAGTTAAACAACAATTAAATAATTCAATTTTAAAAAAACCATGTAATTAACAAAAATGCTGGTCATGTGGTTTCAAAAATTATCAAAAAGAGTGACACTTGGAAATGCACTTACTTGGACCTTTTGAAATCTTTCATAAGAGTAACATGCTCAGGCATTTTTTTGATATCTTCCCAATCTTTTTCTGTGTGAAAAAAAGAATGGAAATTAATTAAAGTTTGAAAGTAATTTCAAAATTGAGTTTAATGTGCTTGTATAGATCATAAACCACTAATCAGCACAAAAGACAACTGATCATGTATAGCATACGAGTATTAAAACTTTTCTAAAACATTTTAAAATTCAAAATTTTAAGTCGATTATAAAATAGACATCAAATTATAAAATAATATTTCAAATCTTGACAAATGCTTAAATTAAATGTGATTGAAAAGGCACAGTTATGTTTAATTATTTATAAAAATGGAAGAGCTTTTTGAAAATTATTACGACTTGCCTACAAAAACAGTTTTTACTAATATACACATCTTAAAACTTATTACTAGAGATCAATTGGCAGAGCAAATGCTATTCAAATAAGGATGTATCACTTTAAACTTCAGCTAACAAAAATCTGGCAAATTAAAAAACTGAATGAATATAATCAAAAGTTTTTTTTTCGAGTTTCATCTATAAAGGATACATGCACACACCGAGATGAATTTTTGAATCGTTAAGACGAAAATGTCCACTTTGAAATTACACAAAAGATATTGGGGAAAGACCTCAAATTTCCCAACTGCAGTTAGATGAGAACATCTCACTCTTAAAACTTTTGACAGCAGTCCCTCATCTCCGAAATGATAACTCTGTTACCAGCCCCCAAAGGAAATTAAAATATGTTTTAATCTGTAGGAGACGGAGGTAAATTTAATCAGTTTTCATGTTATACTTCTGCTTATTACCTTTGAATTGTTGTACACAAGTTTTGAAGATCAGATATATTGTCACGTCTTATTACTTTCTCATTAGTACAATTTTTGTGACCGGCTACTGCTTTATCGATAAGGAGCAACTTACAATCATTCACTTTTAGAAAAGTAACAGCAGCTTAAATAATTCTAGATCCTAAATGGTCAACATGGTGAAGCAATTCTTAATTAATATACAGGATACTTGCAAAAGAAACTTCGAAGTAAGAAAGCCTTATCAACAGTAAACATTTATGAGGAGTGTAATCATGCGAGTCCAGAGTAAAATAATAGAATAAAATAAATATTGCTCCAACATCATTCAGTGGAATTTCAAAAAGGCCTTGAGGACTTGAATTTGCATAAAATCCATATTTTAGCTTTGAATTTGGGAATGAATAATTCTAATGTTTACATTTATTTCAAGTTTCTTCTAATTCAAACAATACTAACAGCCTTACATAGTTTTTCATACATATTGATTCAAATATATTCTTTTATTTCCCATTATAAAAATAGTCTTTTATTAAAATTCAGATATATATTATTTTAAATCACTTAAATCTTGAATTGGTGAAAGAATCTATCACTCAATGATTCGATTCCAGCAAATGTATCCACGTTGTTGAGAAATTAAAAATGAAATTTGCAAATAACCTGCTGCTTCTCCTGTTTTGTTATTTCAACTTCTTTTTAACATTGTATCGCACATTTCATTTTTATCTATTGATATCAATGAATGTCTTTTGGTGTGCAAACAGCTTTTAATATCTTTTGCATCAATACTTTTAATAAATATTTTATTCCCACTGTATTACACAATTTATAAAATTGCCCTAAAAATACAAAGTTATTCAAGATCTCTCAGTTTCGCAAATACATTAAAATAGTAATATTTTATTTTTTGAGAAGTAAATTAACTGAGGATTTGGTCACAAACTATCACTTTCATTTTAACTAAAACTTCTAATATGAATAAATAAATAAAAAATAATTCCACTGAAAGTTTTGAACATATGATTTTACTAATAACTTCACCACCGACCAAGCAACAGACATGACTAGTGAAAGGCTGCCAGGCACCAAAATAAGGTAAAAATATTTTCTTTATATTTTTAATTTTACTCTTCTTTAATTATAATTTTGGTATGAAAGAGATGTACGCTTGGAATAATCTAATGTGAATAACATTCCCTTTCATACATATACCCCATTAAATAAAAGTAGCATTTAGGTTAAATCAAAATTTAAGTTAGGTCCAATGGTAAATAACCATAAGTATCAGAGATGGAGGACCCCAGAGTCTGTGACCTCAGAGTAAAACATTTATCCCTGGAGCACTAATAACTTCTTGAAAAGTTTAGGGTATTACACAACCACTTAATGCACTTTGCAAATAACAATCCTTTAACCTAGAAAACAATTATTTATGATGTTAAGTAATATTTTCAAAATCTATTAACATCATTATTAGTATATTATTCTTAAAAAACATCTCTAATGAAGGATATAACTACATGAATTTAAACTACTTCAAATACAAAGAATCAAAATAAGTCATTAATGAAAATAAATATCGAGTTGAGTAAAAAGTTCTCCGCCAATTTTTTTTCAATTTTAAAATGATAAATACATATGAAAACAGCAAAGCTAATGAGGATAGTAATCTCCATTCAAATTTATAATCATCTGCCAACGTTTTGGCAACTTTTCAGTCCCTTCTGCGAAGAACTATGGCGTGCACGAGTCCAGAAAGAGATAGACCTCATTTATGACCTCCTCATTTGAATTGAAGATTGCGCCATCAAGACGCAGTTGCAGATGTGAAAACAGATAGAAATCCGAAGGGGGCATGTCTGGGCTGTATGTTGCATCAAATCCCACTCCAGCTTGTAGAGTGTCAAGCTGGTCATCGTACTAACATGGGCCGGGTGTTATCTTCATGAAAGAGAACCACCTTTCTTCTGAACTCGTTTCTTCATTTTTCGCGAATGGCATCACGAACTTTGATTAGCATGTTGCTGTATATTGCACTGTTTGCAATCTTTGTACATCACAGGTAATCTTTACAGATTATTCCGCAACAATCCCACCAGATACAGCTCCTTCTTGTTAGTTAGGGCTCGTCTTGCAACCGAGCTTGCTCATTCCCCAGGTGCAGACCACCCTCCTTTATGGCTTGCATTGTTGTAGTACACCAATTTTTCTTCACAGGTCACAATTCTGTTCAGAATTTTCTCTTTCCTTTGATCTCTGAGCAGAACCAAACAGGCCGCTTTTCTCTTGCGCAGCAGTCAATTTGTGAGGCACCCAGCGGTTGAACTTAAATGTTAGATTTATGAGTTTCAGAGTATTGACTATTTTTTTTTGACAAACGTCAAGCTCTAATGCAATAGTTCGTGTTGAAACATTTCTGTCTTGATCAATGATTTGCTTTATCTGCTCACAATCAACTTCAACAGGGCGACCAGAATGTGGTTCATCTTCAATGTCAAAATTTCCAGCTTTAAACTTCCGAAACCAAACTTTTATTGCATCATAAGAAACAGTATTGATGCCTAACCTTTCATACATTTTTTGGTGGCATTCAGTCGCACTGCATTTGTTACGGAACTCATAGTACATAATCGTTCTGATTTGTTGACGTGATAGCTTCATTTTAAACACTTTTTTGACGCACAAGATAATTTTTTAACAAACGAATTACACAGTCGTGTACTTCCAATTTTCAGCTTTTGAATGCAAAAACCGGTTTGTGGAAAGGCTAACAATCATAGAAATGACAGCTGTTAGAGCGGAGATATCTGCCCCTGGCGGAAAAGTTTTTACTCAACCCGAGACTTACAACTTTTAACTTACAATTATATTTCATGCTAAATTTTACAGCAAATCCAACAAGAATTTGTAAAGAATTAAGTATCATTTACATTTTTGTGACCACTATCTCTATTAATAATAAAGATGAATGTTTGTGTGTCTGTCTGTTGGCGGTTTACAGAACAGACTGTTGAACCTAGAGCTACTAAATTTGGTACAGGTATACTTTGGAGGGTGGGAATGTGCTCCTCAGAGCCATTTTTTCAATTTTTTATAATTATTTAAAAATTAGACAAATTCTGGCCGGTTTAGGCCGTTTTTTCAAGAATAATTTCCGAAGTAATTATTGGATGAAAATTATTTTTATACCATTTTAAAGTAAGAATTTTAAAATCTCTTAGCAAATCATTGAAGGTAACAGAAAGGACAACACCCCTTGCGGACAAGGTCACCCTCTTGGAGGGTGCAAGACAAAGGTTGCCCCCCTTTCCCCCTTCTTCAGGAAGACATGGAAGCACTTTGTCACCCAGTACTGCGGTTAGCTCTACCGCAAAAAGTTTTTCCCTCCCCTCTAAATTTTAAATACTTAAATTTTACAATTTTCAAATATTTAAACCCATTTTATGCATAAACCACTTCAAATCCATTTTGAAATATAGAAAAATATTTCTGCGATATTAAACTTAATGCTATGATACTTTTTTTAATGGAATTTTATAAAACTTTTATTCCTGTTTCAAATTATACATGTTTTACCAATCCTTCAACAAAATTAGAATACCACAATCAGAGCGAAACAGGTAATGAAATATCAAATTATAAATGAATATGGCAAATGATTGATAATGTTTTAAAAACTGTCTAATATTGGCTAGAATTATAGAGTTTACTAGGGGGCTCTGCCCCCTGCTCGCCAACCCCCAGGAAGATTGCAGCGCAATCCTCCGGGGCTTGCTATGCAAACCCTGCTATCTTCGCTCGCTACATGAAGACACTGGGTGTCCTAGCACAGTTGTTATAAAATCTTTTATATAACACCCCCTGCTCGCTCCGCTCACCGACACCCAAGAATCACGCAATTCTTTCGGGATCATGATGTGAAAACAGCTCACTTCGCTCGCTTGCCGTACAGTTATCCGTTTCTGCTAGTATTAGGAAATTATAAGTACATTAATTACTAAAAGTAAATTTAAATTATTTGAAATTGCATGAACTCCTAAAATTAATTTTTCATCAGTTTCTACAATTAAAATCTTCTGGTAGCACAGATATATATGTAAGTGTTAGAAAGAAATTTGAAAGGTAATATTTATAATTCAAAGATGATTAAAAATCAAAATTATTTTCATCAATCAGAAATTTTAAACTTCTTGGCATACACTTTTGAGTATTTATTCAAAAGTTTATTTCAACATAAAATTTTAGTGGAATGAAGTTAAGTTTAAAACTGATAAGATAGCCTTTTCCAAATCTTCAAAATAAATGTTTAAAAATTGCCTTATCCACCAGAATTTCAAATATGCCCTCTATACAATGAAATGTAATTCAGAAAAGCTTTCCCACATGTATACATGCTTATTTCAACAATTATTTAGTCAAGAAAGATATAGTGTTTTTCTCAATGTAGTCATTTGTGTTTTAAATCTCAGAAAATTCTTGATTGTATCTTGTCGTAGAAAGATGTAAACCATCTTGGAACCTTTTAGCTAAAAAAGGACAGTTTAAAGAAAATAGTGGCTTGAAACATGTTCATATTAACTATTCAAATTTAAAACCCATAATAATTATTTACTTTTAGCCTTTTATAATTGATAAGATAGCTTGTTCTCAAAACTTTCAAAAATCCTTGCTTTTTTAAGCAAAATTTTAAATATGCACTCTTTTTCATGAAATATTACACAGAAAAGCAAAAAGTATGCAACATTATCATTCACCATTAGCAGCATGTGGTAATTCTCTTCCAGTGAAAATATATATGTGCTAAAACAGTCCGTATAAACACGGTGGCAAAAAAATCTAATCTCTCTCTATATATACGTTGCAAACAATATGCAACTTTTATCATTCTCCGAGAGCAGTGTGCAAGAGAACTTTTCTGATGTATAATTAGTTCTCTGGTCTTTATTCTGTAATTTTTAGTACATATAGTAAATAGTGCACACAATTAGTATCGCAAAAAAAGGCTCTGGTTCCCTAAGCCTATCGGCGGCTTTCTGGCCGATCTTCGCGGAAATCTTTCATCCAGGGATTCCCTTGCACGCTGCTCTCTTCTACGCAAATTTTATTCAAAACTTCGCAAAGAGTTAATTTTAAATAAATAAATTCAAAAAAGAGTAACGACTTCTCCTGTAATCCGTAAACGATTAGCTCGGTTAGCGAAATTCTTGGCGTCAGGGTTGAGATTGGTAAACAAACTGATCGTTGCCAACGGGGAAAAAGAAATAAAGGTACTTTTTTTGCGCCACGCATAAGCGTTTTATATAATATAGATTACATTTTTTATTTCAAAATATTTCTTTATTCATATACCATTTTTGTTAAAATTAAAGTGCATTTCAAAATGTAGCAATAATTTCAAATAAATATTTGTGGAATAGCAGCTAATAACTGTATTCATTTACTGTTCACTTAACTTTAAATTTCACTTACGAACTGGAAACTCAGAACTTTGAATTCATGCATCTAAAATGATCTTTTTGCATTTCATTTTGGAACTAATTGTTTCATCTAAAAAAAATCAACTAAATATATAATTTTTTCCATGACATTTTACTTAATATACGATAGTCATTTGTTTGAGTTTTCAATTGTTTTTTTTACAGCTTATTATGTTTAAAAATTTAAAGCGGAAATTACTTCTTCTAACAAATAGCTTTAATTAAAAAAATATTAACATTAAATACAACAATAACAACTATTTCAAACATCCTACATGAATGCATTTTATTAATATAACTGAATCATTTGAAGTTATAAGTTCCAATATGGGCAAACCAGCTGGTCGCCGAAGGTGGCTAGTGTTAAATAATATTTAAAAGCATTTATAGAAGAAACTACATACCTAATGGGAATCCCATGACATTGAATATCCTATCAAGTTGATCATGGTGGTAAGGATTACTTGTCTTAATGTCTTCCTGGCGACAATGGAAAATGGGTTCAGATGTTAGAAGCTCGGCAAAGATACATCCTATCGCCCAAATATCTAAAAATACAATTTCATTTTTTAAAGTTATTTTGCATTTTGCTCTGTCTTCAATCACATTTTTCTTAAAAAGTGCACACCTAAAAATGTGTAAATTTAATAAAATTTGAATACAAAGATTAGAATAATAAGTAATGATTTAAAAAATAATTAAATCTCTCAAATTCATTTTAAAACATACATAGAAGATTAATGGGGGTGGGGGGATGTATTAAAAAGAAAAATTGTGAGCATTTAATCATATAACTTTTTTTTAAATACATTATGCTGATGCAAACGTTTACAGAAAAACAAGAAGCACACACCCAACACCACCACAAAAAGGATAAAACTGCTTTGTTCAGAAGCGACCTGAAGATACACTGGTGGATAATCCCAAGAATGAATATTTTGGTAAATGCCAATCCCAAAATTGAATGCAACAGCTTGCAAAAATATCCACAATGCAAAGCAAATAAAGGCCAGAAAATTTTGGATTACTGCACCTGCAAGTCTTGCAATGGCATAGAAACTAGTTTGCAAGCATTTGACATGTCCTGCCAGCAAGTGTTAGACATGACATTTGAACAGATTGGAAGAACACTGTCCATGGGAAAGTTAAGCCATGCCACACAGATATTATTTAAATCATTTTATGCAAGGACGAATAATTAGAAAGCTGAAGGAAATATGACAACATATTTTTCCAGGGAATCCAATATTGATTATGGTCTTGTTACCCGACTTTGCACTGGATTCTAACACCAAGTTTATCGATGTTTCTTGTATACCTATTTTTACAGATAATCGTCAAATTGATGGTTAAAAGAAACTACATACTTTCTTTCAAATAACAATCTAATTTAAAAACAATCCTACTGTATTAAAAGTCTTTATAACAATATAACAGATTTAATTAATTTATACAAACTTTAACACAGCCTAAATTTATTCAGCATGTTTTTTGCAGATATTTTCTATTGTGCGCATGTACTTACTGCAACTGATTTTCTTTAAATTATTGTAACATACATTTTGTTTCCCTTGTACCTGCAAATCACAGTGTGTTGATACTAGACTTATCATCATAAGATATCTCTGTTGAACTATGATTTTTTGTTTTTTTCTGATTACGTTTATATTTGCTATTGGAGAAAAAAATCTCACAGATAAAGTCAGTTTGTTATGACAAACTATGACTTACTCGTCAGTTTGAAAGACATCAGGAAAAATAGGCATACATCATTCAGAATTTTGAAATTACAGAATCAAGAAGGAAGTACCATTAAAACAGAATCATTTTTAAATAATCACAATAGTCTTTGTTGTATTCTTTCTGCTCACTAAACATTAAAATTCAGCACACTGTCAATATCTTGGATTTTTTTTTTCTTTTTGCTTTTACTGATGCGAGTACATAACAATAGGAATAACACTGAATTTCAATATAACATGAATTCTTTATTAAAACCAAATACTTTTTGAAAATTCTGGAATCAATTTGAAAAAAAAAATTATCCAATATTAAATTAGACCCCTATTTGTACCATCTTTGAGAAAAAATATTCAAAATGTGGGTTCACAATAAAGAGACAAATCAAATGCGCTAATGAGAAAGTGGTAACTTACCTATGGCTTTTGTGTAATGCCTTGCTCCGAGCAAAAGTTCAGGAGCCCTATACCAAAATGTGACAACTACTGGATCTAGATCAGCTAAAGGCTTCAAAGGCGAATTGAACAAACGAGCAAAACCCATATCCGCTGCAATGAAATTATTACACAAATAAATAAATTTTGACTACCAATGTCAACAAACATCAAATTTCATTCTTTCGAATATATATATTTTTAATTTACCAAAGAATGTTTTAGTCTTGTTCATATTTTTTTAATTGAAAATAAATTCAGATCAATAAATGCGAGTCAAAATGTATCCAACAAGACAGTTAAAATTTCCATCTTTTCACTTTCCAAGATGACAAAACAGTTTGTTACAACAGATTAACAGTTCTATTGTAAAAATACACAAAAGAGTTGAATTATTATAATTTAAAAATATTTTTACATTTTTTTTTCTCATATGAAGACTTTCTACAGAGATAATATTGTGGAATGATTACTATAACATGTAGTTACAAATTAGTTTTTCAAGAAAAATAGAAATGAATACTTTTTTTCATGATTTTGAAAGAATGTGAGAGCCTGAATGATATTATAAATAGTGCTTAAGGATTTTCTACAATTGTCCATGCTGCTAGCCTACCTATATTTCACCAAATTTGGAGTTTAATCGAGAAGTAACAATCGCCTCTACAATATATATTCTAAGTACAATTTGCAAAAAGAGCTTGATTCTTTCAACTTCAAAAATCTTTTTTTTCCTTATTGTTATAAAAAAAGATGATCAAGAATAAATGAAATGAACTACACATTTTGACAAAATTAACATTTGTTTTTTTTCTCCCTAGTATAACTATTTCATGTTATCATTAGTAAAATTAAAATTCAATGTGCAATAAATTACAAATGCAGTCTAGTAAACTTTCCAGTTTCCAAACTACTTTCTCAGAATAGAAATCATGCAAAAACGAAAAGGTGCTAAAATTATTAATAATAACAATAAAAAAAAAATCAATGTTCTGTTACACCTTCATTCTAATTATCATAATTACATTAAATAACTGCAATTCAAATAATTACTAGCCTTTATTTAAAACCATTTCAAAAGTGATAGGTATAAAAATTGAAAAAAGTTAAAGAAAGGGGGGGAAAAATCACCTATTTTAACTCTCCCTCTTTCAGGTCCTTCTCCCATAACTAAGATATTGGCTGGTTTCTGGAAAGAAATAAAAGTATAATTTATCAAACAATTCATTTATAGCCTTCAACAAAGTTCATTCAATTCCAAATGCTTGCAATTATATTTATTTTTTCTTTAGCCTATGAGTCAAGTCTTTTGAAAGGAGAAAGACATATTTTTAAAAAACACTGGTGAAATAATTATAAAATTACTTACTAAATCTCTATGTAGCACCCAGTTGGAATGTAGGTAATGGATTCCATCTAGAATTTGATACAAGAGTGACTTCACCATTCCTTTTGGCACCATCACAGGTTTCTTATTTGCTTTGGCAGCTCTATGGAATTTAATGATATGCTGCAAAATAAACATGACATTGCAAAGAAGTTTATTACTCTTTGATAGAAAAATTAAGATTCAAGATTTATACAACACACGGCATGATGAATGGAACCATGCAATCTGAAATCCTATCAATCCTCAGCAAAAATAAGTGGCATTAAGATGAATATACAAAAATAAAATAAATCCTAATTTTAAAAACATTAACAGTACGCATATATTTGATCCAAGTGCACAAAAAATTCTTTTATTTTTGCAAAACAAACAGCTACCAGATGCCAAATATGAAACAAGCTATGGTAAATTTACAACACAATACAAACTAGCCAAAGAATTAAGCAGTCAACTACAGGTTTGCAAGTGACCAAAAGGCAAAAAAGAGGAAATCCAAAAATGCAACACGAAACAACGTGCGAAGGGAAAACGTGCAAAAAGTATGAACTAAATAGTCAATGTACAGAAAAAATCAAAACTACAGCCCAAATGTTTTTTTATATTCATTTCAAAATATTTATAAAAGTAAGAAATCAATAGCATAAGATTTTCCCAAAGACACTTTACGAAGTATATTGTCAAGGACAAATTTAAATGTATATAGGTCAAATATGAGGGGGAAGCCAGTACTTTATTGTAAATATACCTCACTAGCATAGTTTAGCAAACATTTCTTTAATGGTCAATGGACCTTTGCGGCATATCTCGGACACATTACTGCCTTTTTGTTTTTTTACAGGCCTTTCATTGACATGACTCAATTGGTACAACAAGCAGGGATATGAATGCTGGCCATTCT